>ONZH01005543.1:0-100443 GCA_900303285.1 Rhinella marina
GCCAGCATCCTCCTCCTCTTCCACAGCCACCTCCACGTCGTCCTCCTCCTCATTCCTCCTCCTCCTGCAACTGCCACCGTGAAGCAGACAAAAGTGTGGTCTGACTGTGTAGCTCCGTTGCGTCTCCTCCTACCCCCGTCTCCTCTGCGTGCAATGCGTTCTCCCTTATTGCGATGAGCGATTCTTTAAGGACGCCTAGGAGCGGGATGGTTACGCTCACTATAGCGTCCTCGCTGCTGACCTTCTTGGTGGACTCCTCAAAGATACGCAGTACATCGCATATGTCTGCCATCCATGGCCACTCGTGGTTGGCAAACTGAGGGAGCTGAGTTGGAGGCACGCGTGGATTCATAATCTGGTACTCCATCAATGCTCTCTGCTGCTCACACACCCTGGCCAACATGGAATAGGTGGAATTCCAGCGAGTCGGCAGGTCGCACAACACAGCCGATGTTCAGGCAAATGGAGGCGTTGCTGGGAGTTTTTTTAAGCTAGCAGCAGCTACAGTTGACTTCCGAAAGTGAGCGCACAAGCGCCGCACTTTCACCAGTAGCTCTGCCAGGTTGGGGTAAGTCTTCAGAAATTTTTGGACTACCAGATTAAAAACGTGGGCCAGGCATGGTACGTGATTGAGTTCGGCAAGCTCCAGAGCCGCCACCAGGTTACGGCCGTTATCGCACACGACCATGCCTGGTCCTAGCTGCAGCGGCGACAGCCACATCTCCGTCTGCTGCAATATGCGTCCCTCACCTCTGGGGCGCTGTGCTTCCTGTCGCCCAAGCTGATGAGCTTTAGCACGCCTGCTGACGTCTCCCCGCGCCAGTGCTGCAACGCTTCAGCTAGCGGCTGAGGGAGATGTTAAGGCACAGGAGGAGGAGGAGGAGGAGGAGGGGGGTTTATCAGAACCCCATGCTGGCAATCTTGGCGGGGGTGGTAGGTAGGCCGTCTCTGTTGCGACCCCGTCCCCGCTTCCACTACATTCACCCAGTGTGCCGTCAAAGAGATGTAGCGTCCCTGGCCGCAAGCGCTTGTCCACGAGTCGGTGGTCAAGTGGACCTTTGCGCTGACTGCGTACCTCAGGGCCCGCCTGATGTTACGCGACACGTGCTGGTGCAGGGCGGGGACGGCACTCCGGGAAAAGTAGTGGCGGCTGGGGACGGAATAGCGAGGTGCGGCAGCCGCCATCAGGTCGCGGAAGGCCTGCGTCTCCACAAGCCTAAACGGCAACATCTCCAGGGCCAGCAGTTTGGAGATGTGGCAGTTTAAGGCTTGGGCTTGGGGGTGACTCGAGGCGTACTTCCGCCTGCCGGTCGAACGCCTGCGAGATGGACAGTTGTTGGGACGAGGAGTGTGAGGGTGCAGGCGAAGAGGCGGGGGAAGGGAGGCTGAAGGAGAAGGCCCCAAAGTAGCCGAGGCAGAGGCAGATGTGGAGGTGTCCTGGCTGGAGGTCTGGACTGCAGTGGCAGCACACAACAAAGGGGAAGAGGCAGTGGCAGCAGGACCGGGCGCAGTTTGTATTGCGTTTGCTCTCTCCCACTCAGCCCAGTGCTTGACTTCCAAGTGACGCCGCATGCCTGAGGTGGTCAGATTGCTCTTCTCAGAGCCCCTACTCAGTTTTGAGTGGCAGAGTGTGCAAACCGCGCTCAGTTTGTCATCCGCACAAACATTAAAAAATCTCCACACCACAGAAGTACGAGGCCTCGATGGGGGAGCTTCGCGCGACTGCCCGCTGCCGGGAACAGCTTCGGCCGTGCTGGCTGTGGCCTCACTACTTTGTCTGGACTGTCCTCTGCCTCTGGACATCCCTCTGCCTGTGGACATCCCTCTGCCTGTGGACATCCCTCTGCCTCTGGACATCCCTCTGCCTCTGGACATCCCTCTGCCTCTTGCTGCCTTTTTTCGGTGCTGCGCAGACACCACCTCTCCACTGCTTTCCCCGCTGGACATCACCCCTGGCCAAGTGGGGTCGGTCATTTCGTCATCCACCACCTCCTCTTCCTCACTCTGCTCCTCCTCCTGCCCACTGGACATTCCAACAGCCTCCCTTGATGGCAACTGCGTCTCATCATCATCATCGCTCATGATAACAGATGCTGGTTCAGGGTCCACATCAGCAGGAGATGGCGAAAACTCAAGGGTTTGGGCATCACTACAAACAAATTCCTCTCCTAGCTCCTGGGATTCTTCCGGCACATCTGAAAAAGGACCCGAAAAGAGCTCCTGGGAGGGGTCAAGGGTGGGATGACTCTGTTGGCCAGGTGTGGAGGAAGGAGGGTCAGAGTGAGACTGTGTGGATGACTGGCTGGTGGACAACTGTGTGGAAGCGCTATCGGCTATCCATTGCACCACCTGTTCAACCTGCTCAGGCCTCAACAGCGGTGTAACCCGCCCCCTGCTTAACTGTCCCATAAAGGCAGGGATTCTGGATGAGCGGGATCCTGGCTGACCCTCACCAGCACGCATTGTATCCCCACTGGCTTCAACAAGGCCCCCAACAGCATTTCCGCGCCCCCGTCCTCGTCCACGTCCTATTCCGCTAGCCCCCCGCCGCATTTTTTTTTTTTTACAATATTTTGCCTTCACAGCCGTGAAATTAGTTTGCAAGAGAACGCACAGTACAGTTGCCAATTGAAAGGCCTATATATTGTATATATTGTATATTTCAAGGTACACAGCCGTGTTCTAAGTGATCAGACGGTGTGTATGAACACCAGTTATGAGAAATTACTTTGCAAGAGAACGCACAGTACAGTTGCCAGTTATAAGGCCTATATATTGTATTATTCAAGGTACACAGCCGTGTACTAAGTGATCAGACGGTGTGTATGAACACCAGTTATGAGAAATTACTTTGCAAGAGAACGCACAGTACAGTTGCCAGTTAAGGCCTATATATTGTATTTTTCAAGGTACACAGCCGTGTACTAAGTGATCAGACGGTGTGTATGAACAACAGTTATGAGAAATTACTTTGCAAGAGAACACACAGTACAGTTGCCAGTTATAAGGCCTATATATTGTATTTTTCAAGGTACACAGCCGTGTACTAAGTGATCAGACGGTGTGTATGAACACCAGTTATGAGAAATTACTTTGCAAGAGAACGCACAGTACAGTTGCCAGTTAAGGCCTATATATTGTATTTTTCAAGGTACACAGCCGTGTACTAAGTGATCAGACGGTGTGTATGAACAACAGTTATGAGAAATTACTTTGCAAGAGAACGCACAGTACAGTTGCCAGTTAAGGCCTATATATTGTATTTTTCAAGGTACACAGCCGTGTACTAAGTGATCAGACGGTGTGTATGAACACCAGTTATGAGAAATTACTTTGCAAGAGAACGCACAGTACAGTTGCCAGTTATAAGGCCTATATATTGTATTTTTCAAGGTACACAGCCGTGTACTAAGTGATCAGACGGTGTGTATGAACAACAGTTATGAGAAATTACTTTGCAAGAGAACGCACAGTACAGTTGCCAGTTATAAGGCCTATATATTGTATTTTTCAAGGTACACAGCCGTGTACTAAGTGATCAGACGGTGTGTATGAACACCAGTTATGAGAAATTACTTTGCAAGAGAACGCACAGTACAGTTGCCAGTTAAGGCCTATATATTGTATTTTTCAAGGTACACAGCCGTGTACTAAGTGATCAGACGGTGTGTATGAACAACAGTTATGAGAAATTACTTTGCAAGAGAACGCACAGTACAGTTGCCAGTTAAGGCCTATATATTGTATTTTTCAAGGTACACAGCCGTGTACTAAGTGATCAGACGGTGTGTATGAACAACAGTTATGAGAAATTACTTTGCAAGAGAACACACAGTACAGTTGCCAGTTATAAGGCCTATATATTGTATTTTTCAAGGTACACAGCCGTGTACTAAGTGATCAGACGGTGTGTATGAACAACAGTTATGAGAAATTACTTTGCAAGAGAACGCACAGTACAGTTGCCAGTTAAGGCCTATATATTGTATTTTTCAAGGTACACAGCCGTGTACTAAGTGATCAGACGGTGTGTATGAACAACAGTTATGAGAAATTACTTTGCAAGAGAACGCACAGTACAGTTGCCAGTTATAAGGCCTATATATTGTATTTTTCAAGGTACACAGCCGTGTACTAAGTGATCAGACGGTGTGTATGAACACCAGTTATGAGAAATTACTTTGCAAGAGAACGCACAGTACAGTTGCCAGTTATAAGGCCTATATATTGTATTATTCAAGGTACACAGCCGTGTACTAAGTGATCAGACGGTGTGTATGAACACCAGTTATGAGAAATTACTTTGCAAGAGAACGCACAGTACAGTTGCCAGTTAAGGCCTATATATTGTATTTTTCAAGGTACACAGCCGTGTACTAAGTGATCAGACGGTGTGTATGAACAACAGTTATGAGAAATTACTTTGCAAGAGAACGCACAGTACAGTTGCCAGTTATAAGGCCTATATATTGTATTTTTCAAGGTACACAGCCGTGTACTAAGTGATCAGACGGTGTGTATGAACACCAGTTATGAGAAATTACTTTGCAAGAGAACGCACAGTACAGTTGCCAGTTATAAGGCCTATATATTGTATTTTTCAAGGTACACAGCAGTAGTGCCAAATATAGTTTGGTATGTAGCAGAGCACCTAATACACCACTAATGCCTCTCTCTGTCCCTACTCCAGCAGCTATCCCTGAATACAGCAGCCGTTCTCTGTAAAGTCTATATTGTAGTAAGCTATCACTGAAGTCCACTGTAGTAGCCCTGATAAGGGCTTTTAATCACGCTCCTGCCTGTCCAACAGCTAAAATCTGTCTCTCCCTTCTCCAGCCTCTGTCCCTGACTAAGTTCACGCAGCATATGCGTACGAGCAGGAAGAGCTGAGTTTTTAATATTCGAGGTCACATGGTTTTTCCAGCCAATTGCATGTAGACGCCGTTTTCGCGCTGCCAGCGGTGCTCAGCGTGCCTGTCATACCCCCCCTGCATGGTGATTGGTGGAAAAAGAGCGCCAGGGAAGGTGGGAGGGGAAACGAATTCTAGGTGCGCCATCGCCGTTATACTCGAATTAAATCGAGTACGCCGAATATCGTAGTATTCGATCGAATACCAGCTCGATCGAACACTACTCGCTCATCTCTAATGCTTAACCTGCAGTCCTCCAGCTTTTGCAAAACTACAACTCCCAGCATGCCCTAATAGCTGTAGGCTGTCCAGGAATGCTGGGAGTTGTAGTTTTGCAACAGCTGGAGGGCCGCAGGTTGGGAATCCCTGCTTTAGAGGGTAAAGTCCTGACCAAGTATTCACCTCCAGTAGAAGAGGAGATAATCAAAACTAAGACTGGGCCTCCTTTTGCCCTGCGCCCATAGCAGTTGCATGGTCTGCCACTATGGTAGTTACACCCCTGAATCTATATATAGTGGTGTCCCGACTCTGACAGTAAGAAGGATGAGGCATATTAGATTTCTGCATGTCCAAACCTGATGATAAACCACTGTCAGATAAATATGGAGTCAGGAGGAATAGCTGTTAACCAAATGATTGTTCCTTAAAGGGGTTCTCCAGGAATGATTTAAGATAGATACAAGAAACTTGTCCTAGAATGTGAGTAGGACTGGTCACCTCATCTTGCAGAGCTGCCTAGGGGGTGTGGGAACAGGGCCTCACTATACTGCACTATAATAGATGGTAATGATGTGATCCTGCCTACAATATGTGATCATGGCTGAGCAGCCTGACAGGAGCGCTCATCAATGTGTAGTATATGCAAGAGCCAGTGCGTAGTGTGTAGTGGGGCCCCAACCTAGGAAGCTCTGCAAGTGGAGGCAACAAGGCAACCACATTCTAGGACAGGTTGCTGGCAGCCATGTTAAATCATTCCTGGAGAACCCCTTTTAAGGTGCTGGATAACAGTTACATCGCATCTGAAGAAAGGCCTAGAGGTCTGCATAACAGAAACCAGACGGATCCGTTATGATTGCCCATAGACCTCTATTATGACAGATCAAAATGGAATGCCTCTAAAGGTTTTCATTTTGAATTTTGTCTTACGAATTCCATTATTTTCCATTATAACCATGTTATAACGGAAAGCAATAACATAATTCATAAAGCTGATGTGAACCCGCCATAACCTAGACCGATAGATGCCTCTATAGAAATCAAGGCAAAATGATCACAGTTCTCGTGCATAATAAAATCATTATCAGTTCTTTTTTTTCAATACCTTGTAATTGATATCATTAAGTATGTGTTTTGTGTTATTTAGCTTCCATTTTTATTTTTAGCTTTGGTTTTGTTACCGTGTAATGGCTAATGTTAGCTCTTGGCAGGGCTAACTGTGATTTCTAAAGATTAACTGGGAAGGAAAATCCTTGGAATTGGCCAGAGAATGCACATCTAATAATAGAAACCTATTATGCTCCTCATAAGATGTAAGATGCCACGAATAAATCAATGGATAGGATTTTTAATTGAAAAGAAATTTTTCAGCTCCATAAATAATATGAAAAAATCACATTACACAAAATGTAAAACATTGTCTTCTCAGTGAAATATTGAGTATATTTAACCCAAAAGACTGCTGTCCTGCAGACATTATTCCCATTCATAGCAACGCTGATTGAAAATATAGTTTTTACTTAAAGGGGTTGTCCAAGGTTTGAAAAACATGTCTGCTTTTCAGTTTTCAAAAGTGCGTTTTTTCCAGTCTGAGAGAGATCATCTGGGCAAGAGGATCGTATTACACATGTCAATGCAAGTCTATGGAGAGAAGAGGGAGGAGGATTGAGCAGAAACTAAGGAGACAGGCACAGGTAAAGATAGACTGCATAGCTACACAGAAAGGTTATTATTATTATTATTATTATTTATTATTAAAGCGCCATTCATTCCACAGCGCTGTACATGTTAAAAGGGGTTTACATACATAGTCTAGACAATTGCTCTAGGACAAACAAGTTACAGACTGGTACAGAAGGAGAGAGGGCCCTGCCCGTGAAGGCTTACAATCTATGCGGTATGGGAGGACACAGTAGGTGAGGGTAAAGCTGGTCATGGCAGTGTAGCAGCAGCAGGGTCACAGGTTGTAGGCTTGTCTGAAGAGGTGGGTTTTCAGATTTCTTTTGAAGGATTCCACTGTAGGTGAGAGTCTGATATGTTGGGGTACAGAGTTTCAGAGTATTGGGGCTGCGCGGGAGAAATCCTGGAGGCGATTGTGTGAAGAGTTGATAAGAGTGGAGGAGAGAAGGAGGTCTTGTGAGGATCGGAGATTACTTGTGGGGATGTATCGGGAGAGTAGTTCTGAGATGTAGGGAGGGGACAGGTTGTGGACGGCCTTGTATGTATTTGTTAGTATTTTAAACTGAATTCTCTGGGGAATGGGGAGCCAGTGAAGGGATTGGCAAAGGGGAGAGGCAGAGGAGTAACCGAGTGAGAGGTGGATTAATCGGGCAGCAGAGTTGAGGATAGATTGGAGGGGGGCTAGGGTGCTAGATGGAAGGCCACAGAGGAGAATGTTACAGTAGTCTAGGCGGGAGATGATGAGGGCATGTATTAGTACTTTGGCAGACTCATAGTTGAGGAACGCACGGATACGGGAGATATTTTTGAGTTGGAGGCGGCAGGTGGTGGAAAGGGCTTGGATGTGTGGTTACAAGGTATACTTAATGCTTCTCTATAATCTCGTCCACCATGATCCTGGGGCTGGTTCTGAGTGACTGTGAGACAGTTAGGAAGCGATTCTCTTCTACTTTCTGTGTGCATTTGATAGGAGCTAGTCTTCACCCACCACATCTGAGAGAACTGCAAATTGGACATTCACTAATCACAGAGAAAAGCTGATAAAAATTGCCATATACAATTAATATAGTGGCCAGTGTGCGTGCTTGCACACTATCAAAAAAAGCACCAGCCTCTCTGGTGACCGGGACCGTGGGAGAACGCATAAGTATGCATGTGCAGCAGCTCCCATCCCGACCATCTTGTGTCTGCTTTGCAGCAGTGGTCATGACCCCTGGAAATGAGCAGTATGTAATGTGATGGAAAAAATGAACCCAGCCAGCAAAGGAGGCAATATGGACAATCACAATATATTAGTAAGTGCCTTGTATTAACTTTCTCTACATGATAAATGCTATTTGCTTAAGGGAAAGATCTGCTCCTGTTCTGTGTTTAGAGCCGCACCTGGTTTTGGCTCAAAATCACTGATTGAAATCACTGACCGAACACTGACGTGTGAGTATGGCATTAGACTGTACAAGGACACACCCTGAACTGGTAACACCCAGTTGTACCTTATTCATAAATTTTTAGTAGGAATAACAAAGCAATGGCACAGCATACAACTATAAAAAAGATGCTCCATAATTGTTTTTTACAGTGGGAATGCAAGTAGTGACTAAAACATAGAGGAGTAGTGCAGCTCCTCTTTAGAAAATGTTAAAATGAGGGATCCTATGGCCCTTGAGCTGTTGCAAAGCTACAACTTCCATGATGCTTGTACAGCCTACAGCTATCAGGGCATGCTGGGACTTGTAGTTTTGCAACAGCTGGAGGGCCGCAGGTTGGGCATCCCTGGTTTAAATTCATTATACAGATCACTGCAGTGTTGTTGTTACTATATATATCTACACATGTATGTGTGTGCAGGGGTGCACCCAGTCTTTCTGCTGCCTGAGGCAAAAACTGAAACACCCGGCTAAGGCAGCGGGATAATGATTATATCGGCCTCTGATAGGCTATAGGAACTAGGACTAAAACCTATTAGAGGAAACAGTGGGCCAGGGAGACGTCACTCCTGTGCCCCGTCGCAACATTCATTTGCTGTCCGGAGGAGATGTAGAGATGAAGCGTTTCAACAATAAAAGCGCTCATTGCCCATGGCCCTTCCGCCTCACCCCTCTTGCCCCTACCTGGAGCTGCCTGAGGAGATCGCCTCACCTGGCCTCATCGGTGGTGCACCCCTGTGTGTGTGTATGTCTTTTTAACACTTGTACAAGATAAAACCAATTTTTACTTGTTTTTCTTTTCAAAATATGTTTATTGTTGTTAAAGTAATGTAGAATAAACAGCGCAAAAGAGGAAATAAACTCAGGGCATTATGTCAGGGCATAAGGTCATCACGGCAGAATAAAGCCAAAAATAGTGCAAATTGGTACAATTAGGGATGGGCGAATCGACTTCGGATGAAACATCTGAAGTCGATTAGTATAAAACTTTGTTTCAATACTGTACAGAATGTATTGGCTCCGATGAGCCGAAGTTATTACTTCGCGAAGTCTCGTGAGACTTTGCATAATAACTTTATAAATTGATTTATACTGTAAAAAACTATATCCCAAACTCGGGTTCGGTTCCAAGGTACTACTTGGAACCGAATCCAAGTTTGGGAATTTTTTTTTAAAGGAAAAAATCAATTTTTGAAGTTATTATGTGAAGTAACATAGTAACATAGTTTATAAGGCCAAAAAAAAACATCTGTCCATCCAGTTCGGGCTGTTTTCCTGCAAGTTGATCCAGAGGAAGGCAAAAAAACCCTGTGAGGTAGAAGCCAATTTTCCCCACTTAGGGGAAAAAATTCCTTCCCGACTACAATCAGGCATCAGAATTACTCCCTGGATCAACGACCCCTCTCTAGTAACTATAACCTGTAATATTATTACCTCCAGAAATACATCCAGGCCCCTCTTGAACTCTTTTAGTGAACTTACCATCACCACCTCCTCAGGCAGAGAGTTCCATAGTCTCACTGCTCTTACCGTAAAGAATCCTCTTCTATGTTTGTGTACAAACCTTCTTTCCTCCAGATGCAGAGGATGTCCCCTCGTCACAGTCACAGTCCTGCGGATAAATAGATGATGGGAGAGATCTCTGTACTGACCCCTGATATATTTATACATAGTTATTAGATCTCCCCTCAGTCGTCTTTTTTCTAAAGTGAATAACCCTAATTTTGATAACCTTTCTGGGTACTGTAGTCCACCCATTCCAGTTATTACTTTAGTTGCCCTCCTCTGAACCCTCTCCAGCTCTGCTATGTCTGCCTTGTTCACAGGAGCCCAGAACTGTACACAGTACTCCATGTGCGGTCTGACTAGTGATTTGTAAAGTGGCAGGACTATGTTCTCATCACAGGCATCGATGCCTCTTTTGATGCAACCCATTATCTTATTGACCTTGGCAGCAGCTGTCTGACACTGGTTTCTACAGACAGCTGCTGCCAAGGCCAATAAGATAATGGATTACATCAAAAGAGTCGAGACTTCGCAAAGTAATAACTTCGGCTCATCGGAGCCAATACATTCTAATACTGTACGGAGCGCTCACTCCGTATATTATTGAAATGAAGTTTTATGAGAATCGACTTCGGATGTTTCATCCTTAGTCGATTTGCTCATCCCTAGTTACAATGCTCAATTAAAGTAATATATATTTTAAACTTTACTTTTTTATGTATCCTTCCATCTGCTAAATACTACAGCAGGCATCCTCTGACGATGGCACAGCCCTAATGACCGCGCCATCCGCTAAATATAACAGATTGTCCATTTACTGGAAATATACAGGATTGTCATGCAGATACAATGTAACATATGCTTCTTTATAAAGCGGCATTAGCTCCGGAGTGGAGACGAGTTCATCTCTTTCACTTCCCATTGTGCTCCGCTCTCCATTGTCTGAACGCTACGTGGGTTAAACAGGTGGACGGACTAAGTAAAGTTATCGAGCGGCAAAGCAATAACACGCTATTTTTTATTTTATTTTTTCCCCATCCATCCCTTGTGGATGTCCTGTTCTTGTTTAAGTCTATTTTTTCATACATTGGATTTATTAGAAAGATGCCAGCTTCACTTTCTAAAGAGATCTTCTAACAGAATTGCAATTCACTTATCACAGCAGGACCTAATATACGGCAAAGGCTTTTAGAACTTTAAGCAATTCTCTCTCTTGGGAAATAAAATGGGAAGCAACAAGAAAACTAGTGTGTTGACATTTTATTTGCTCAAAGTAATCTGACATAAAGATTGATGACATTTGTATTGATAGAAGTGTTGCTTTAAATCACATGCAAATACAGTAATGTAATGGCTCCAGAACACATAATAGCCTCAAATTGAAATACGGCCGCAACATAAAGGCATCAAAGGAGCGCTAGATTTTAAGGAGAATTGAATCGCACAATCATGTAGCGATGACAAATGGAATTCTATTTGTACGCGGAAAATCTATGGAAATGGCTCAAAGTCATTTTGCAGGTTATCTTGGGGAAATGATTTTTTTTTCTTTTCTCCTTCCAAATTCCTTGGGAGGTTCTGAGATTCTCATGAATGTCCTCCTGCCTTCCAGGAGAACTCGCACTGATTAGTGTGGCCGGCAGAATACAGCATACGATTATTCAGGAGGATGGGTTTTTGGTCTGTAATTCAGGGTATAAAAGTAATTTAGGAGGAGGCTCTGAATTTTGGAATTCCCACTGTTGTCAAGAACAAGAGGCTTCTGGGGCAGAGGGCCGGATGAACATGTGATGTCCTTCTCCATGAAAGAGACCACTGGAAACAGTGGAGTATGCTAAGCTATATCACTCACTTATGTTCATGGCAAATGAGCCTGAAGTTAAAAAAAAAAAAAATAGTTTGCTTATTTTCAATGCTCAATTTTTAGTTGACCTTTACAATTCTTTCATTCTCATAATTCTCTTAAAGGGACCATGCCATTATTAATTTAAATTTTTTTTTAAAAAGGTACATGACAATCTCTTTCTAAAAAAGCTAGAACCAGCCCTGTACCTCACATGGATCCAGAGATCTCCCCATTCATTGCTCCAGTTGCTCTGTTAGATTTATATCAAGCTGGCAGCTCAGGGGGCAGGTCCATTGTGCTGCATCTCTCCCCATATCACAGCTCAGGGGGTGTGTCCTTGCTGCTGCTGCTCTTTCTATCACAGCACATGAGGTGTGTCCTTTCTGCTGCAGCTCTCTCACTGTCACAGCTCAGAAGGTGTATCCTTTTGGCTGCAGCTCTCTTTCTATCACAATTCAGGGGGCTTGCCCTTTCTGCTGCATCTCTCCCCCTATCACAGCTCAGGGGGGTGTCCTTTCTCCTGCAGGTCTCTTTCTATCACAGCTCAGGGGGTGTCCTTTCTCCTGCAGGTCTCTTTCTATCACAGCTCAGGGGGTGTCCTTTCTCCTGCAGGTCTCTTTCTATCACAGCTCAGGGAGTTTGTCCTTTTTGCTGCATCTCTCCCCCTATCACAGCTCAGGGGGGTGTCCTTCCTCCTGCAGGTCTATTTCTATCAAAGCTCAGGGAGGGGGTCCTTTCTGCTGCCACTCTCTTTCTATCACAGCACATGGAGTGTGTACTTTCTGTTGCAGCTTTCTCACTATCACAGCTCAGAAGGTGTTTCCTTTTGCCTGCAGCTCTCTTTCTATCACAGCTCAGGGGGCAATTTCTTTCCACTACAGATCTCTTCCTACCACAGCCACAGCCTACCACAGGCAGTTGAATGATAGAACTGAGCATGTGCATCCACCTCAGCAAGGTGGACAGAAAAATGAGAATAAACAGCAGGTGGCGCTATACAGAAACATTTCATTGAATAACTCAGTGACTATACAAAATTTTTAATTACATGCAATAACAAAAGTATTCAGATCCAGGGGCTGGTTGTAAAACTGCTGAATGTTTTTCATGGGATAACTCCTTTAATCAACAACAGAAATCAGAATCAAAATAAAATCTGCCATCAGAAAATAAAAACAGATTAGAAAAAATAATAATATGGTCTCAATTTGTAAAAATAATTACAGGTGATGTTTTCCCTTTTACAATTGTTTCACCTTTTCTTCATTTTAGTATCAGTTTTCATATGCGAATAGTTTATCATATACTGTACATCTATGCTCATCCTCCTATATAAATGATCACCAACCAAGATATCAGGACGCCATCATGAAATTGCTTCTTGGATATTGTTATCCTGCTGTTTTCCTCCAGGTGCAGAAGGACAATGTAAAATTGTTCTCCTCTGGTTTTTCCATGTAACATCGTAAGAATTTCCCATCCTTCAAGAAACCTGTGGTGACTTGGGAACATGTACCGTATCAATAATGGCATAATTTGCGCCAAAAATAATAATGCTACATTACAAATCAAAACGCCATTCTTTTTGGTGCATTTTACATCATAATTCTGGAGCAGCATGCTTAGTGAATGTCCCCCATTGTGTGTAGACCTCTTGTTGCGGATGACTGCTTGTCATGTATAATTATTCACTGAGGATGGTTTTCCTCTTAAGGGCCTGTCCCTGTAATTCAGCATATAGAAGTAAAGGGACCATTGGAAACAGTGGAGTTTATCACTCCCATTTACAGTAAATGAGCGGGAACAATCGAATGGCTGCTTATTTTCATTGCTTAAAGGCTATGGACATCTTCGGGGTGATTTTTTAATGATTGCATTTTACTCATTTTGAGCTAAAAATAATTTTTTTCAATAGGTTTTTATAAAATAAAATAAAAAAAAAGATTTACCTGTTTTTGAGATATAGGGGTTAGAAATCAGTTTGCAGAGTCAATGTGAAGCCTTATATCTGATCTCCTGACTTCTAAGCCACACATTAAAGCTAAATTCTTACTGACAACTGATAAGAATATGGCTTTAATGAGTGTTTATGGGGTCAGGAGATCAAAGATAAGGCTTTACATGAGCCATCAGCTGACAGGACTGGGAAGTGATACTCTGCAAACAGACTGATTTTTAACCCCGCATCTAAAAATCTAAAAAGGGTATTTTTTTTATAAAGACCACTAAAAAAATTGATTTTAGCCCAAAATTAGTAAAATGCAATCATAAAAAAATAATTGTCCCAAACTTTTAAATTACCTTTAAATTCATCTCTGTGGAGTCCTCTCTCTAAAGTTGGAGCTGTGACATCCCACCTAGTGTTCAGAGAAAGTTAACTAAGTGGAATTGGATCCGAGTTTCAGGAAAAAATCAATTCGCCATGAAACCAAATTTCTTAGCGCTTTGTGGTAACAAATCCATTTTTGCTGAAATGGCAGTAAAAAACAAAACTACTCCTTATCATACTCACCTCATCAATTTGATCGCTGAAAGGCTGTAGCGGATATTTTGATTGAAGACGTGACATCACCGTGCCCATTCAACATGACAATGTAGTGACTCTATCAGATCAGCATGCACAAGATTTGGCTTGTTTTCTTTGAATCAAGATGGCCGCGACGACCTCTCTGCGATCAAATGGATAAGATGAGTATGTATTTTTTTAACCCCTGATTAACCCCAAAGGGCTCAATGTGACTCTCAAATGCCACAATCAGCATTGAACACGGCATCTAAGAGGTGTTCCATCATTGCACCCGCTACATACAATGGAATGCAATTTGTGACATGCACTTCGCAACAAATCCAAATTTCTTGTTGAAGCTTGGCAAAGCAGTCAAATAAAAAATTTTTAAAACTTCGCTAGTCCCACCCATACACACCAGATCACCGTGCAACCAATCACCGGTCCCATTAGGATAGAACATGAGACTGTTACGACTAGTGTCGCAGTGGTAATGTGGTGTATACATATGAACCATCATCGATGCAGATAGGAAGACAAATAGCATTACAGAGGACTGGAGTATGAAGCTTGGAGCAGAAGGGGGGAAAGTATGACCATTTTTGTTATTGTATCATATTTATTGTTGTTGCCAGGATTTATATCTAATGTTATCTAATGCTGACCCATCATTTTCCTTGAGATAGGCAGGCCAACTAAGAGTACGGGCCCACGGTCAGGTTTCTTGGTTCAGTTTGAAAGCCAAAAAATGGAGTAGACCATAAAAGGAGAAAAAGTACAAAGGACAAATATGAAGTCTACTTTTTTTTATTCATTGCTGGTGTGGCTTCCAAAACTGCATAAAGAAACCTGACCGTGTGGTTCTACCGTAAGATATAAGGAGCCTCCTGACTCCTAGGTGACCAGTTTTGTGAGAAAATGTACTGTATTGTCAGCTTTATGCCTTCAGACAATATAAACTCAACTTTCAATGCAAGCCTATCAGCCAAGTTACGCAGGATCTTTTGCGTTGCATTATACAACACATGTATAATGATACCTTCAACTTTCCTTATTGTGCGTACTCCTTTAAAAATGTCCTTAGCATATTGTCCACGAGAAAGTAATACAAATTGTAGGATTGTCCAAACTTTCTAGTGTTAACACTTTTCTTGAAAAGAACAATGTCAGGACATGATGCCACAATATACAGTGCGGGAAAAAAAGTATTTAGTCAGCCACCAATTTTGCAAGTTTTCCGAGGCCTGTAATTGACATCATAGGTAAACCTCAACTATGAGAGACAAAATGAGAAAACAAATCCAGAAAATCACGTTGCCTTATTTTTAAAGAATTTATTTGCAAATTATGGTGGAAAATAAGTCAATATCAAAAGTTTATCTCAATACTTTGTTATATATTCTTTGTTGGCAATTAAATAGGTCAAACATTTTCTGTAAGTCTTCACAAGGTTGGCACACACTGTTGCTGGTATGTTGGCCTATTCCTCCGTGCAGATCTCCTCTAGAGCAGTGATGTTTTGGGGCTGTTGCTGGGCAACACGGATTTTCAACTCTCTCCAAAGGTTTTCTATAGGGGTTGAGATCTGGATACTGGCTAGGCCACTCCAGGACCTTGAAATGCTTCTTACGAAGCCACTCCTTTGTTGCCCTGGCGGTGTGCTTGGGATCATTGTCATGCTGAAAGACCCAGCCACGTTTCATCTTCAATGCCCTTGCTGATGGAAGGAAGTTTGCACTCAAAATCTCATGATACATAGCCCCATTTATTCTTTCATGTACACAGATCAGTCGTCCTGGTCCCTTTGCAGAGAAACAGCCCCAAAGCATGATGTTGCCAACCCCAAGCTTCACAGTAGGTATGGTGTTCTTTGGATGCAACTCAGCCTTCACTATCTTCCAAACACGACGAGTAGTATTTCTATCAAATAGTTCTACTTTGGTTTCATCTGACCATATGAAATTCTCCCAATACTCTTCTGGAACATCCAAATGCTCTCTAGCAAACTTCAGATGGGCCCGGATATGTACTGGCTTAAGCAGGGGGATACGTCTGGCACTGCAGGATCTGAGTCCCTGGCGCCGTAGTGTGTTACTGACGGTAGCCTTTGTTACGTTGTTCCCAGCTTTCTGCAGATCATTCACTAGGTCCTTTCATGTGGTTCTGGGATTTTTGCTCACAGTTCTTGTGATCATTTTGACCCCACAGGGTGAGATCTTGCATGGAGCCCCTGATCGAGGGAGATTATCAGTGGTCTTATATGTTTTCCATTTTCTAATTATTGATCCAACAGTTGATTTCTTCACACCAAGCTGCTTGCCTATTGCAGATTCAGTCTTCCCAGCCTGGTGCAGGTCTACAATTTTGTTTCTGGTGTCCTTCGACAGCTCTTTTGTCTTCACCATAGTGGAGTTTGGAGTGTGACTGTTTGAGGTTGTGGACAGGTGTCTTTTATACTGATAAGTTCACACAGGTGCCATTACTACAGGTAATGAGTGGAGGACAGAGGAGCCTCTTAAAGAAGAAGTTACAGGTCTGTGAGGGCCAGAAATCTTGCTTGTTTGTAGGTGACCAAATACTTATTTTCCACAATAATTTGCAAATAAATTCTTAAAAAACCAGACAATGTGATTTTCTGGATTTGTTTTCTAATTTTGTCTCTCAAAGTTGAGGTCTACCAATGATGTCAATTACAGGCCTCTCTCATCTTTTTAAGTGGGCTGACTAAATACTTTTTTTCCCCACTGTATGCCTCTATATACTTGTACAATGGCTCTGCTCTTCTGACATCTACCTACTAATGACTGACATCACAGATACTTTCTATCTGAGATCCATTACAAAAGATGAGCCTCCACAACCATAAATTGACTGCTCAGTCTGCATATTGATGTTGGCCTGTGAAGATCAATTCAACCTCTGTTCTAATGATGGCCCTCACAAATAACAAGTATATCCAGGGGACGTATAGTAGCTTGTCATAGGTCACATCCATTCAATAGACTCTCTAAGAAGAGATTAGCATGAAAAAGCATTTTTTGTCCATGCAGGAGAAGACACTCCGGAAAAATCATGTTTCGTGCTGACTAATGGAGGAAGATGGTGAGATCACCCTGTCTGTTATATGCCCTAAAGATGAATGACCGGGGAGAGAATCCAGGGATCATGCAAATTTTGCATTGTCCATAGACAAAATTGAAGGTTTTATTTACATTTTTGTAGTATTATAAAATCATAAATCCCAATTTTCAAAGAAAATCTGAAAAATTCAACTTGGTTATAGTTATTCCCTGTTAAAACCAGACTCACGGAACACATGAACTGTATGTTGGTGTTTGTCAAGGCTCTCACACTGGAGATCTGCTTTGGCTATCACACTAAGGACATTTGTTCTGGCAAAGAAACTAGAGGCTCTATATGTAGGGTAAGCGAGTAACTATTTTGCTGGTCAGGCAAATACATTCAGTGATGATTATGTTGATCATCCATGCAGGAGATGACACTTGTGAAAATCATGTTTTGTGCTGGCTAATGGAGGAGGGCTAATGGAGTGATTATTTTGTTGCTCAGGCAAATAAATTCAGTGATAATCATATTGAACATCCATGCAGAAGATGACACTCAGGAAACTCATGTTTGGTTATTGGAGAAGGTTCAATGAAGTGTCTATTTTGAGGGTCAAGAAAGTAAATTCAATGATGATCATCTTGATCCTTTGATATCAAGGGATCAAGATGATCATCATTGAATTTACTTTCTTGACCATCAAAATGGACACTTCATTGAACCTCATTCAAACCAAAGAGGAATCACCCAAAGAGCAAGCTGGACTTTTGCTGTCTGGACTTTTGCATGACCCTCAGTAGACTGGGAGATCAGGATGGACTACTGTCTAAAAATCCGAGAACTTATCTTTCAAATGTCTACAGCTGGCCAGACACTCTAGATTTCAAGTTCAATTTGGAACATTTTCTGTTGACCTGCACAACTCCTTCATTGTCATGATTCTCATAATCGTGAACAGAAAACCGAGTAACAACATTAAAAAAAAAAAGTACCACCAGAAAATAAAAACAGATTAGAAAATAAAATCAAGTATGTTTCACTATCTGATTTTAACTAGTAAAACATACGGGTAATACATTCCCTTTAAAAATAGTTTTATGTATTAATCTGCATATGTGAATACATCATTGTATACGTCTACACCTGTCCTTCCATATAAATGATCACCAATCAAGATGCTACATATCAGGAAATTGCTTCTTGGATATTTTTATCCTGCTGTTTTCCTCCAGGTGGAGAAGGACAATATAATCAAACCGATTTTTTTTTCCTTTCATGATTAAAATTGTTCTCCTCTTTTTTTTCCCACATACTGTCGTCAGAGTTCCCTGTCCTTCAAATCACCTGTAGTCATTGTGTGTAGACATCTTGTTGCAGATGACTGATTGCCTACAACTTGGTTGATGGAGGGGAACAAGGCTTTCACTAGATGTGACAGCATAAATTTCATCACTTTTAACACAATCGAATTACAACTGAGTTAATCAGTCATTATTCCGTGCCATAAATCAGCCTTTATAAGCATCATTTATTTATGAACGCTAGACGCGGGAGCAAAATTATGCTGTTTCCAGGCGCAGCTGATTTATATCTCGGGCTTTAGATAACTAATCTGCACTATTTGGATATATTTTAAGGCGATCACCGTTTCTAAGGCACTTTCATTTATATTACCCTACGTGATTGAATAGGGGTTTTGCCAATTTCATTTACAATAAATATAAGATTTACATTAAAAAGAAGGCAAGGAAGAGAAGAGGAGGCAATGGCAACAATTTAGATCATACATTTTTTAAAATACATTTAGTAAAATGTATATTTTTCTAATTACACCGAGCACAAGAGGATGCAAAAAAGAAATCAAGTGAAATTCTGATAATCGGGCAAGCTTGGAACCACTAGGAAGTCTGTCACCTCTAAAAATCAGTTTCAGAGTAAGCATTCTGCCATGTTGGGAAGGTGGGAGGCAGCGGGCAACATTAGTGTGGAGAGATGCTGCAGCAAACGAATAAGACCTGCCCAAAGTTCACCAAAAAAACCTTATTTGTATAAAAGGAACAAAAAAAGTCATATCTCTGGATAACAGAACTGGATTTTTCTCTAGAAGGTATGGTTGCAGGGGCGTAGCTATAGGTGGTGCAGAGGTAGAAGTCGCTACCGGGCCCAGGAGTCTAAGGGGGCCCAAAGACCATTGGGCCACATAAGAAGACACTGGTATTATAGAATTTACATGCTGGTCAAGTTACCCCTCTGGCTGGAGGGAAGAGTTTAGGTAAAGAATTTGACATGGGGACAGTTTGCCATTTAAATTTTTGCCCCCTGGCCACAAAGCACTGAGGGAAGGGGGGCCTAAGCCGAACTCTTGCACTAGGGCCCATGAGCCTTTAGCTACGCCCCTGTATGGTTGTATATCTGGTCACCAACCTACATGGTGGTTTCTATTCAGTAACTGACTCATGAGATCATCAGTGACTTGAACACTGATGGGTTTCTTCTTAGATTGCTCCACTTTAAGAATCTCTGCATTTATCGGGATAGGCTTGTTGTTAAAATCAAAGTGGACCTCCAGATCTTTTGATCCAATATGAGGCAAGATCATGTGGTGCTTTACAAACTCTGGTCCTCCCAACAAGATTTCTAACATCGAGTCAGCTTTGAGGGCTTCCTCCTTCACGTATATGTCCTGGTTGGAGAAATTGATAAGCATTTCTGTGAATAACCAGGCAGGTGGCTGCTGTGCTATGCAGCAGGTACCTGTGGGCAGTATTTGTAATTGGAGAGAATGCGTCTGATGGACATTTAACCCGGGAAATTTAGTGGTCACTTATGACCATGGAATCTGAGCGATGATTTACAGGGAGAAGGTTCCCTCTGATGACCAAATGTCCACCTGCAATGAGTTCATGGGAGCCATTCAGTTATTATGGGCTTGTGAAGGCTTTCAGGCCTGCCTCCCTAAAGTTCCTGTTAAACTCTGTCTCAGGCAGAGCTTAATAGAAACATATAAATTTTGTCATAGACTGCTATAACATTTACCAAAAGTATCAAACATTCAATAAAAAAAGGCCCAGATTGCCCAGATTGTTATTTTTTTGTCACATTGACTCCCTAAAAAAATGAATAAAAGTTCACCAAAATGTCACACATACTCCAAAATACTCAAAATAAAATTTAATCCTTGCCTCACATAAATAAGCACAGCTCTGTAGATTGAAGTATATGGATTTCAGAACATAGTGATGCAAAGAAAAAACATTTTGGCAAAATTTTACATTTTTTAAAGCATTAAAACTTAAAAGGGAAATTCTGTTATGCAAAGGTATTGCCTATCCCATATAACTATTAAACTGGTGGAGGCCCTTCTGCTGGGACCCTGACTGATAATAAGAATGGGGACCTTGTACCCCATGAAGCCTCCCAGAAATAAACGGATTGGCCAGTCAGGCATGTGCACCCCCACTCTATTGATTTCTATGTGAGTTCCAGAGAAAGCCAAGTACAGTGCTCCGATATTTTCAGAACTCCCATCGAAATGAATGGAACAGCCATTTATGTGCCTGACCAGCCACTCTATTCTTTTCAGGGGACTCCACAGTGTGTGTGATTCCCATTCTCTGGATCAGTGGGGGTCATAGCGGGCAATTGGCCACTGACATAATAGTTATCCCCTATCAACAGGATATATACCTTTGGCATTTTTGTATGATTGAATTTTATCAATTTTGGGCAAAAAAAAATTTAAATTGGCTTTTATTAAAAACGTTCAGCCATTTCTGAAATACAGAGGTTAAAAATCAGTCTGTTTGTAAGCTGTTACTTTGTTTTTTCTTTGAATCCAGTCATCTGATGGCTCATGGGTTGCTCTTATCTCAGATCTTCTGACCTCTTAAACACTTATTTAAGCCATATTCCTATCAGTTTGATGAGTGTCAGGAGATCAGACATAAGAGCTACACATAAGCCATCAGATGACAGGATACAAAGAAAACAGATTGTTTGCAAATAGACTGATTATTAATCCCTGATTAATGGTTGAATATATTTAATAAAAAATAATGATTAGAGATGAGCGAGCACTAAAATGCTCGGGTGCTCGTTATTCGAGTCGAACTGTTCCTGATGCTCGGGTGCTCGTTTCGAGTAACGAACTCCATTGAAGTCAATCAGAGACTCGAGCATATTTGCAGGGGACCAAGGCTCTGCCTAGGGAAGGCTGGGTGAAAACCTGGAAACGTCAGAAAATGATGGAAACACCACGGAAATGGACAGGAAACAGCAGGGGCAGCATGCATGGATGCCTCTGAGGCTGCCTAATCCCACCATTACCCCAAATTCTCCTGCAACAGCCTGGTGGGTGGTTACCCTCATGGCAATTGTGCTCACCCAGACCAAAAAAGGCGAGGCACATGTCCATCACATGTTAGGGAAGCACCCAACTAGGTGAAACGAAGGTCCATCACCGCCTGCAGGTGACACCACTGCTCATGCTGGCACTGCTGTGCTATCCCCCGCCCCACGACACAGGCATAAGCCTGACCCATCATGGTGACAGCGTAGTGATACCAACAAGTGACCAAGTTAGACTGAGGTAGCAGTCAAATGTCTGTAGGTGAGCCTCCCAAAAATTTGTTTTGGAGTGTCCGAAGTTGACCCTCCTAAAAAATTGTTTAGGAGTGTCTGTAGTTGACCCTTCTGTAAAATATTTTTTTGTTTTCCCTGTTATTAGTTAATGTAAAACCCATGGCTGGCATGGTGGGAATATATAGGTTTTGCGTCACAGATGGTCCACTGCACCGTTACATTTTCTTCATCATTGCCAATTACTTTTTCACCAACTGTTGTCTGGCAATGATAAAGGGGAAGGTGAATCCACTGCCGAAGAAAAGTGTCATCCTCCTACAATTCTACACTTGCTCTGAATTGAAAAGGGGATGTTCTTGCCGTGGCCTTCCTCATAGTGGCCGCTTCTGCGGACGACAGAGGTGGTGTACCTACTGACAGCCTGACCGAACACGATGGCAGACGGGGAGACACTCCCTCATGTAAAATTGTTTTGTAGTGTCTGCGGTTGACCCTCCTATAAAATATTTTTTTTGTTTTTCCTGTTATTAGTTTATGTAAAACCCATGGCTGGCATGGTGGGAATATATAGGGAAGCACCCAACTAGGTGCAACGAAGGTCCATCACCCATGCCCATGCTGGCACTGCTCTCCTATCCCCAGCCACATGATGCAGGCATAGGCCTGACACAGCATGGCGGTGACACCACAAGTGACCAAGTTAGATGAGGTAGCAGGTGAGCCACCCAAAAATTTAGCCTGACGCAGCATGGTGGTGACAACAGAGTGACCGAGATAGACTGAGGTAGCAGGAGGTGAAGCACGGATGGTAATTCGAAGGTGGAGGAGGAGGGGTTGGAGAAAGTGGCATAGTAATTCTGACAAACCGTGAATGAGGTAGGCCCCGCAATCCTCCAAGTGGGCAGTACATGAGCGGCCCCAGGGTCAGACTCAGTCAGAGCATGTGAAATGCTCAGGGTGGCCGAATGCCGGGCTCGACGGCGGACCCGTTTCGGGTTATCGATTGTCAAAATGTTGGCTTACATCAAGTTTAGTATCTGTTCTTATCAGTTGCTGTGGCTGTTGGTGGTAAAGTGGTGAGCATAGCTGCTTCCCAAGCAGTTGACCCGGGTTTGATTCCCGTCTATCGCAGGAGGCAATTAAAAGAAGAACCAAAAAAAAAAAATCAGTACAAAATCTAATACGTCCCCTATCCGGGTAAATTGTTTGGAGAGAGGGCCTGTAGGGGGCCCTCCTGAAAAATTGTGTTAAAAGAGTGCCAGTTGGACCTCTAAAAAATGGCGTTTTTTTGGTCAGTGTTAGGCAAAGACGACAAGGAGGAGGAGGAGTAGAGAAGAGGAATCGGATAAATAAGTAATGTAAATCTTTAGCTGCTTTCCCCCGGAGGAGATTTAAATTCCGGTGAAATCCAGGTTTTGTTCATTTTAATAAGCTTCAGCCTGTCAGCGCTGTCAGTTGACAGGCGTGTACGCTTATCGGTGATGACGCCACCAGCTGCACTGAATACCCGCTCTGACAGCACGCTAGCGGCAGGGCAGGCCAGCACCTCCAAGGCGTACAGCGCCAGTTCAGGCCACGTGTCCAGCTTTGAAACCCAGTAATTGCATGGAGCAGAGTGATAGTGTCTTGCTGGGGTGACATAAAACTGGCAAAGGCCTTGGAGAGCGTTCCCCTGCCAGTGCTGGACAAGCTGCCTGCTCGCCTCCTCTCCCCCGCTACTTGGCCCACAGAACCATGCCCTCTGCCGCTAGCGGCGTCAGATGGGAAGGATTGTTTCAGCTTGTGCACCAGGGCCTGTTGATATTGATTCACTCTCATACTCCTTTCCTCTGCAGGGATGAGAGTGGAAAGGTTATGCTTGTACCGTGGGTCCAGGAGAGTGAACACCCAGTAATCGGTGTTTGAAAAAATGCTTCTAACATGAGGGTCACGGGAAAGGCAGCCTAACATGAAGTCTGCCATGTGCGCCAGAGTCTCAACACGCAAGAATTCCCTCTCCTCACTGGCCTGACTCTCCATTTCCTCCTCCTCCTCCTACTCTTCAGCCCATACACGCTCAAGAGTTAAGAAGGACTGAGCACTGGTACCCTCTTCTGTCTCGCCGACATTCTCCTCCTCTTCCTCCTCATCCTCATTCCCCTCCTCCGATACGCGCTGAGAAACAGACCGGAGGGTGCTCTGGCTATCAAGCGACGTATCTTCCTCCACCGTCTCTTGTGACAAGTGCAAAGCATCTGACTTCATGCTGAGCAGTGAGTTTTTCAACCGGCAAAAGCAGCGGGATGGTGAGGCTGATAATGGCGGCATCGCCGCTGACCATCTGTGTTGACTCCTCAAAGTTGCTCAACACCTGGCAGATTTCAGACATCCACGTTCACTCCTCATTGTAGACTTGAGGAATCTGAGTGACCTGACTACCAGTTCTGGTGGAAGTTGACATCTGGCAGTCTAAAATCGCTCTGCGCTGCTGGTAAACTCTGGATAACATGTTTAACCCCTTCCCGACCGGCGCCGTACATGTTTCTAACAGCAGAGACCTGCGGCTACTTACCGCCATCGGCGGCGTCTTCCTATGGGCCTCTCTTTTCTTCTGGGCCCCTCTGATGGCTTCTGGTGGCGTCTGTACCCGGAAGCAGTTTGCTTCCGGGTGATGTACAGACGACCCGATTGGCCAATCGGGCCGTCTGTACACGTTATGAAAGCTGTAATCCTCGCTGGTGAGGATTACAGCTTTCAAAGTGCAATTCTTATTCTGGCCACTAGATGGCAGGCCAGGATAAGAAATGAGCAATCATGAGTTTTAATTCAAGATTAAAAATCAGAGATTGCTCATAGTGAAAAAATTAAAAGTACAATATATTAGCTTATATTTCAGCTTTCAAATAATTAAAAAAAAATTTAAAAAAAATGTTAAAAAATATATAAAAAATAAAAAAAATATAAAAGTTTAAATCACCCCCCTTTCCGTATAATTAAAAAATAAATACCTAAATAACAATAAATATAGACATCATGGGTATCACCGTGACCGAAAACGCCCGTACTTTTAAACTAAAAAAAAAAATTCCAATACGGCGAATTGTGTGGCGGAAAAAAGCGTCCAAATGGCGATTTGACGTTTTTTGTCACTTTTTTTTTCTAAAAAAAATTAAATAAAAAGCGATCAAAAAGTCAGACACACCCCAGAATGGTATCAATAAAAACTTCAGATCGCCCCGCAAAAAATGAGCCCCCATACAGCTCCGTACACATAAATGCCAAAAAGTTATCGGGGTCAAGATATGACGACCAAAAAAAAAAAAAAAAAACAACCAACTTTATCATTTTTTAATCACTATCAAAACACAAGAAAAACTAAACATGTTAGGTACCGCTGGATTCGTACTGACCTGTAGAATGAAAGTAACCGGTCAGTTTTAATGAACAGCGAACGCCGTAAATAAAAAAACCGGAAAACTGTAGCGGAATAGTGGTTTTTTTGCAATTTCACCCGATTTGGAATTTTTTTCCCGCTTCCCACTACACCATATCCAATAATAAATGGTGGCATTTGAAAGTACAACTTGTCCCACAAAAAACAAGCCCTCATACAACTATGTGAGCAGAAAAATAAAAAAGTTATGGCTGTATGAAGGCAAGGAGCAAAAAATGAAAACGCAATACCGAAAAAAACCTCCGGTCGTGAAAGGGTTAATGTTGGATTCCATCTCGTGGGCACGTCGCACAACAGTCGGTGAGCGGGCAGCTGTAGGCGGCGCTGCGCTGCCCTGAGAGTGGCAGCATCTGTGGTCAACTTGCGGAAATGCGCACAGATGCGGCGCACCTTGGTGAGCAAATCAGACAGATTGGGGTATGTCTTGAGGAACCGCTGAACTATGAGATGACATCCAGACAGCATCTGAGCCGAGCACCGCGGGCAGTCACTAGTATATTCCAGGGTCATCTGATCAGGCCAGCCAACCCCTGCTATCAACATGTAAGGGCCCCACGTGATGCTGGGTGTACCGCAGAGTCTCCTGGCTTGTGATTGGCTGAGTTTATAGGCGCCAAAAATGCACAATGTGCCTACTGGCTACAATGGCGAGATACTCGTCCGAGCAGCGAGCACTTACAAGTACCGTAATACTCGAACGAGCACCAAGCATGCTCGCTCATCTCTAATAATTATAAAATGATTGTAGCCTAAAATTAGTTCAATGTGATCATAAAAAATGTAAAATAATTGCCCTGAAGGTGTCCATAGCCTTTAAGGTGGGAATGGGGATAAGTGATCACCAATGTGATTTAGCAACACATCTCCACATCCTTGGCCAGCTAGAATCTTTTTTTTTTATGAGCTACCCAAATATAGATACTTGTGTTGGATTTATTATTTTTTTCTTAAGTGTTGTACAGCAAATCTTGTTGGGTCATGTACTTTCTTCTAATGTCTTATTCCTGCTTCTTGGTTTATGTCAATTTGCTAAAGTTTCTTTTCTTTTCTTTTACCTAACTATACAAGATGTTTGACATTTTTTTCAGCCAATAACCCAATAATGGACAGAACCGGCTGCAGTAATGTACATAATATAAAATGTTACACAAAGATACATAGCTACAGCCGAACAGGCAGAAAATCATTAAAGTTAAAGATTGATGTCTCTGTGAAATGTTCTCTCATAAAACTATGCATGTTAACCTCAATACATAATCCAGGGCTATAAGTGGAAGTAATGAGTATAGGCTTTAATGGAAGTGTATACAATTTTTATAGTGTTATCTTCACATTTTATAGACCATTTTGGGCAAATGATTTCTTTGGAGATTCTACTTATCCAAGTTAATTTAAAAAGCCTATGGAATTAATTTACATGTGCTTCTATTTTACCCAGTACTATACAGATAGGAATACAGTATTCAGCAATCAAAAATAATCTCTTCAAATTTACTATTATGGCATGTCTATGATGTTGGTGTAATGCTTTTTGTCATCAGTCATGTCTTGTTGGCATATTTCTTGCCTAACGGGGTTGCCTTACAAAGAGAACCCCTTTCTAAATACTGTAGAAGCCAGCCGAAAAAACTGCTGATTGTGGTAGGTATGGCTTCTCCAGTCATGTTATGTCAGTGGCCCATGCTCCTTCTACTCAGGGCAGGAACCGGAGCCACTCCACTCACCTTGCGGCTTCTGTCATTCCTACAGTCCTAGCCCGCAGGCCCTCCTTTGCCTTCCAGAAGTGAGCCTGGCCTCCAGTCTCATGTTCCTCTTCCTAGCAGGCTTTAGCCTTGTCTTGTCCTCTCCTTCCTGTCTCTAGAGAACATGCACTCCCTCTGGCTGTTAAAGGGCCAACACAAGCACCCTAATTCTTCCTCATTTTAGGGTTTGACAACCCTGGTCATTTAAGGCAACGATCCTTAGGAGAGGGTGCCTGAGAAATAGCTGGGCCAGTGTCTGTGATTGACAATAACGCCGATCCTAGATATTTAATGCCAAAATGGCAAAAACAAAAATGGAAAGTTGACGTATCAGGATGTGATTAATATAAGGTTTATGCAAATACGTCTATGTATTCAACTATGTGGGTGTGAGATCACATCAAACCCTATTGTAGGTCAACGTACCCATTTAGAATGTTTTAGAAAAAAATTCATTAGTGCTCAAAAATGTTAAAAACAGTAGTACAAATCTGGTACAAAATTAGCGCAAAAAAAAATACTTCTTTTGTGAGTAAAATCTACTCTGTTGATGTGATAATGGGGTTAAATCGAGAGGCTCTTGAGATTATCTCACAGAGAAGCAGGAGGTATGGTCTCCATAAAATGACTACAACTTTATTTCAGCAAGTGTGTATATATCTACTGGGGTGCCCCTAGCCTTTCTGTTGCCTGAGGCGAAAACTGAAACAGTGCACCCCCCAATGCCAATTTCTTAACGAACCCCTTTGTCACAATGGAAGCGCTCATTGCCCATGGCCCTTCCACTGGCCCCTTCTTGCCCCTACCTGGTGCTGCCTGAGGCGATCCCCTCACCTGGCCTCATTGCTGGTACATCCCTGACTATCTATCTATCTACAGACATATCATTATAGCTGTAGACCAAAAAGCAATGAAACTCTCAAAAAAATGAAGACAAAACATTCAGTGAAGTTAGTATATCTTGAGATTATGTAAAAATGCAGACATCAACATGAGATAAAGGACACGTGGGAATTAGGGAGTGTAAGAGCCCAATGTGAGAAGAAGGAGACAAGATGGAGTCTATATGATTTCCTTCACACCTTCCATGACTATCTAGCTCAGTGACCTTGCAGAAGGTACCTGCAAGCATGGGCTTAGCTAGAATAGGCTCGAGGTAGCAGGCACATTTGGGCACTGGTGTCTGCAAGAGTCCAAAGCCCCTCTAACACACAAGAAAACACTAGTAATTGCACTGGATAGGTGGGCGCATTGTTAGCAAAGTTGCCTTCAGGCTAAAAAGCTTACGCCTCTGCCTGAGAGTCCATAATAGAGATCGGCAGGTGCTCCATGCCCCGTACAGGGTCTGCGCACATCGACACTAAAAAGCTCATCTCACCAGTGATGGATCCAGCTAAGAACTGGATCCGATCCCATATACATTAACTGTATAACAACTGTTTTTTGCTTGTTTACTGGCTAGTTAAATGAAAATTTACAACCCCCCACCGTCCGGGATGACAACTAGCCTGCAATCAATTCCTGTTTAATGAAATTTAGGCCACATACAATTAGAAGGCACTGAAAGCCCCTGAGTGTATTTTGGAAGTGATAATGAAGGGAAATGTAATAGAAATGCAGGCGCCGTCCTCAGACATCTATGTCACAACACCCGGAAATATTTACATATTAGATGCTTCTGCTCAATCAGTCTGGAAGAACATACACATTAGTGTCAGCGAGAGGAACCTCCCCGATACATGAGGAACAAAAGGGAAAGCTTATTTCACTATGTAACGATACGGCGTTAGGACGGAACAGGACAGAAATCCTTACAATCAGTATATGTCTTAATATTATAAAAATAAGTTTCTGTCTGTCTGTCTGTTCTCTATGCGCGACCAAACTACTGGACCGATTTTCACCAAATTCGGCAAACAGGTACATCAGGTGTCCGTGAAGGTTTTAGACCAAGTCTCAGCTCTCTAGGACATACTGTTCCCGAGATATTCCCAAAATATGACCTGCATTAGCCAATATTAGCCTGGGAGCTTTGGTTTCAAACCCCAACTGCCATTCTCTGCCCAGACACACTCAGGGAGGGCAGGTTTCCATAACAACACAGCCAGCTGAGGAGCTCAGTTAACTAACAACCCAGCCATTTCTATTCACTGCTTTAAAGGGGCAGAGCGCTGTTAAAGGGGTATTCCGGTTACCATAAATATAACTTATGGTTTTAGACTAATTTTAGACTAAGACCGTTCAGTAGTAATAAAAGATGTTTTCTTCCACTGCTACCCATTGTGTGTCCTCATAAATTACCATGATATCGACCTGTAATTGAGGCCAAAAGAAGGACTTAAACCCCCCCGCCCCAGGTCTCGCTAAGCCACGCCCCTCACTCAGGTTACGCCCCCTCCCACTCCGCAGTCAACGGGGATTGAAAAATTGAAGGTAAAAATCAATTTCTGTCAGCTGCAGG
Organism: Rhinella marina; assembly: GCA_900303285.1. Lineage (NCBI taxonomy): Eukaryota > Metazoa > Chordata > Amphibia > Anura > Bufonidae > Rhinella > Rhinella marina. The sequence continues at coordinate 29,375 of ONZH01005543.1, forward strand.
GGTGGGAGGGAGGGTGACTTTCTCTCTGCAATGACACACAGAAGCATTAAATGAAATAGATTAAATATACCCATGCAAAGTGATGTTTTCTTCCACTGCTACCCACTGTGTTTCCTCATAAATTACCATGGCATTTACCTGTAATTCAGGCCACCCTCAAAAGAAGCACTTAAAAGCACCCCCCAGGTCCCGCTAAACCACGCCCTCGACCCGGTCAGGTCACACCCCCTCCCACTCCTCAGCCAAAGGGGATTGAAAAAAATGAAGGTAAAAATCAACTTCTGTCAGCTGCATTGACTTTCTCTCTGCAACGACACACAGAAACATTAAATGAAATAGATGAAATATACCCAGGCGAAGCTGGGTCCTTCTGCTAGTACTCTATAGATCCAAAATGAGGCACATCTGTGGGAAGAGATAAAGGGTCTATTCAGACATCCGTAAATCACAGATACCGGCTGTGTGCGTTCCGCATTTTGTGAACCGCACGTGGCTGGCACTAGGATAGAAATGACTATTATTGTCTGCATATAATAGGACATGTTCTATTTTTTTTGCATTGAAATGAATAGGTCCGCACCCATTCCGTAAAATTGATAAATAGATAGATAGATAATCACAGCACTCCAGCAGTTATGCAGAAAAAAAAATCTATATCTTTATTCATCAGTGCGAAGTTTCAGCTCTCAAAAAAGTTGAAAAGTAGATACAGAAAGACAATACATAGAGAGATTTTTTAAACTTATATAGCACTACTATTTTGCAGCATTTTACAGACATTAGTATCACACTGTCCCCAATGGGGCTCACAATCTAAGTTCCCTATCAGTATGTCTTTGGAGAGTGGGAGGAAACTGGAGAACCCGGAGGAAACCCAGGGGAACAACATACAAACTACATGCAGATGTTTTCCTTGGTTGAATTTAATGCTAACCACTGAGCCACCGGCTGCTCATAGATAGATAGATAGATAGATAGATAGATAGATAGATATGAGATAGAGATACAGTATGAGATAGCCATATGACAGATGCTGGCACTCTGATAACGCTCATGTGCAAACCTAGCAAAATACTGCATGCTACAATTTTCTCTGCACAAATGTTGGTCTGTGTGAGAAATCAGACAAGTGAATTGACCCATTGACTATAACATGTCAATATTTATTCCATGTGCTGACTCTTCTGCACATGAACCTCACTCATGTGAGTGAGACTTACAGTAAACCTAGACTTTTGAAGTAGTTTGTTAAAAGCTATTCTAAATGACATACTGTATCATTAATTTTTGTAATATACTTTACTTAGTTTTTTTCCCGTTTAACTTACAAAACAGGCATCTGAAGTTCAGGTGTCTATAGGGTTTTAGAATCTCTACACTCATACACCGCGGATTCCACTGTGGGGCCGCAGTGAGGGTTGTACTGGCGGGAGCACACAGCGCCACTCCTGCTTGTGCCAGCTCCACCCTGCTAAAGCTTGGAATAATACATATCATAAAGACATATCAAATGTGGGGGTCCCTAGAGCGAAGGGGAGAGAAGGGTGCGCATAGCGTATGCTGTCTCTTCGCTGTATGGACCCATCCTGATTCAGTCCTCAGCAGCAAGGAGCAAGAGAGCGTGCCCTTCCTCCCTCTCCCCTTGTTCTATAGATCGGCGGGGTTGTCAGCACTCAAATCGCCATCTATCTAAACTTCTGACGTGTGTCTATGTTTTAACGTTTTTTGAAAAGTTAGTGACCCTTTAAAAATGGAAGTGTGTTATGAATTTAGGCATTTTAGTTTTATTCTTCTTATTATTATTATCCTTGTTATTATTATTATTATTATTATTATTCTTTACATATAATTTTTATTTTTGATGTAACATAGAAACATTAGCTGTCAGCAGACAAGGTGCTGAGTTGACATCATGAAGTAGCGGTAACCTCCTGAAATCTAACAGATCCTTCCATATAGTCGGTTGTTCTCAGGAAATTCAAGATCTGTTATTTTATCTTTCCTTTTTGGCACTTGTGTCATTACCGTGAAACATTTACAGCTCTATCCATTATGCATATCTCCCATCCCCATGCTCCAGCCGCTGCATCTCATTTTTCTCATCAGCTTAGTCAATTTTTCTTTTTAATTTATGAGATATTCTGTATACAATGTCCCCAGTGATAGCAGATACAAATTAACTCAAATAACTGGGTCTCTTTTGCCCTAATTTAAATAATCAGGTGTTTAATATTTGATGTTGGAGGATATTGTACATATTACATATCGCTATAGCTTTGTTGTACAGATGTAAAAAACTACATACACTTTTTATCTGGATAAGTAGAGTTACGTTTGCAATTACTATTTCATAATGGGTCTGAACGCAAAAGAATATTCTCCACATGTCGGCTCTTGGAAATTGAAGTTTGCCCTGCCATCCATCGGTCGTGTCAGAAACACTCAGTCATCAACAGCTGTTATTATGAAAAGCAACAGAAGACAATAGGGCAGGGGCGTAGCTAAAGGCTCATGGGCGCTGGTGCAAGAGTTCAGCTTGGGCCCCCTTCCCTTAGTGCTCTGTGTGTCTTCTTATGTGGCATAACGGTCTTTGGGCCCCTCAGGATACTGGGCCCGGTAGCGACTGCTACCTCTGCACCCCCTATAGCTACACCTCTGCAATAGGGAGATACCTAAGGTGGTTCTCACTTACTGTAGGTGGTTCTGGTGCCCCCAGGCTAAGGTCGTTTCTTGCTTGGTCTTGTGGCTTAGATCACGTGGAGTATCTGTTCTTATCAGTGGTATGTCTCTGAACCACTGAGATGGACCAGAAAAACACACAGAGGTTTACCCTAAAAGACTGCCACCCGTAGATTGAAGCCATGAGCTGGGATGTTTGAAAGTCTGAGATGTAGAAGTGCCCCAGGAAGAGTTACACTGGGGTGCTTGAACTACTGGAGATGGGAGCCCCCTGAGTGATGGCACATTTGCACGCACTTCACTTTCTCAAATTTTGAGCGCACTCATCTTTTCTTTTCCCGGGCTTTGCAACTTAGCAAGATTAGGAATTTTTATAATCACGTCCAAATATCCGGGCCGTAATGACACGCATTTTGAGTGCACTCACCTCTCTTTTCCCAGGCCTCACGACTTGGCAATTTGAGGAATTTGTATAATTATGTCCCAATGTAAGGGCCATAATGGCACACAACTGGCACACAATGTGTGCACGTTGTTTGTCACTAGAATTTTTCAGGGTTGTGGTGCACTAATGGGCTACCCCCTGAGGTCTAGGGGGATAGTAGCCATCTGGTTCCTCACCCCTCTTGACTTTTCCCTTTGGGACCTCAACTGAGAATCTTGTCCAACACCTGGGTTGGCAACTCAGGTGGAAGCCAGAGCAAGATGGGCTCTTTTTGAGCTTCGGCTGAGGATGGCCACTAGTCTCCGACTGTTCCAGAGCATGCAAAAACGCCAACTACAGGGACTGTCCAGAGGGAAGAAAGGGTACACCCTCCTCTTAATGCACCGGCCCTAGGGGCAACGGCTTGAGGGAAAACCACCGTGCCGCATCATATTGTCAGAGTCACTACCACTCTAACCCTCTTCTCCGGCTCCTCAAGGGTTTGTTGCAGAGACAGTGACCTGTCCCCCCAGTATTTACTGAGATTTCAGTCACTGAGATACAGTGACACAACAGTTTCACTTTATAATATTTTTGTAAGTCCCTATGAGTGCACATACAGTGATATCTTTCAGTCACTGATGGGACGGCCCAATGGACTCCTAAGCCCAGAAAAAGCAGGAATTTAAGCTAATGAATAGAGATGATAGAGAAATTTGATACGGCTTCTTCGCCGTATTTTTGAAAAGAAATTGGCTTTGTGACAAATTACTTTGTCATGAAGCACATTTTTCTGTAAGAAGCGGGTGCAATGACAGGGAGCTGCAATAGCGCCGCCCCCCATCATTGTAACCCTCAGATGCCGCGTTCGTACATGATTGCGGCATCTGAAAGTAAAAACAGTATAAAATTAACAGAAAAATATGAAATCATACTTACCGCCTCCATTTGCTCACGACGGGCCGGCTGCCGCCATCTTGCTTGAATATCTGGCACGAAATCTTGCGCGGCCCGAGATGACATTGTCACACCGGCCACTGTGGTGAAGTCATACGGGATTTTGGCTGAGATTTTCAATCATGATAGCGGCGACCGATCCATTGCCAGCAAATGGAGGAGGTAGGTATAATTTTTTTTGTTTTTTTACACTATTTCAGGCTAAATTGATTCGCTAACACGAAGCACAAGGGAATTCAGCTTTGCGACAAATCAAATTTATCCTTAAAATTGGATCAAATTCCACTTTGTTGGATTTCATTCGCTCATCTCTACTAATGAAGTAGAAGTTATACTGAATGTTTTCCCGCTTGACCTACCCCTTCATCAGAATGGCGGAACGTTACTCTTATTCTCAAGATTAATGAGGGATCCAGCAATCGGACCCCCAGTAATCGGCTAGTTATCCCTTATCCTGTGGATAGCAGATAACTTACAAACTTGGTGTAACCCCTTTAATGAATGCACTAATAGGGCATTTAAAAATGTGTTCCCACAACCAGACAATGCGGTTATATTCTATCCACGTTCTCTTCCTTTACAAAGATATTCTTCCTATAAAATATTTGTATTCATTTCAAAACCCTTCATGTTTTTAGTGTCTGAACACATATTGAACAAGTGACTAAATGAATAGAGATGTACGCTGTGTATGTCATCTTGCATCATATTTAGAACATCAATTTAATCCATATGTATGACTCCGCCATCATGTCACATCTTACCGAAGACCTAAAGTAAGGACGGAGTTCATGAATAATCTATACTAATTGTTCTGTGAGATAAAGGATGCATGGTAAGACATGTTTCACATCCTCGGGTGCCTCGTTGTGCTCAGAAGTAACAGTGCAGCACTCTGCAGCATGTACCTAATGGTTCTCAAAGAGAGGAATCAGTGGGAAATTCATTATTTGTGCGGCGTGGTTTCAACAGATCGGACAGATCTTAATAGGTCAAACATTTCACACTGATTCATTTCTTAATATGCTGTATCTTTATAGCAGTAGCGTACATAGAGAAGTAAGGGCCCCACAGCAAGGATCAAACCAGGACCCCCACACAGGACAGAAGGGTTTCTGCCTAAACCCCTATCAATGACCCTTGGGTCATTTTTTCCACTGCTTCATTTGCTAAAAGTTGTTCCTTTAGAGGGTAGAGTCCTGACCAAGTTTTCACCCCCAGTAGAAGAGGAGATAATCCCAACTAAGACTGGGCCTCCTCTTGTCCTGGGCTCCATAGCAGTCGCATGGTCTGCCACTGCTTTATAGAGTTAAAAGGAATGTGATCTATTGATCTATTGTTTAAACCAGGGATGCCCAACCTGCGGTCCTCCAGCTGTTGCAAAACAACAACTGTCAGCATGCACTAATGGCTGTAGGCTGTCCAGGCATGTTGAGAGTTGTAGTTTTGCAACAGTGGAGGGCCGCAAGTTGGATATCCCTAGTTTAAACATATTAAGCATATTTTGAAAGAATTTTTGGTGATGTTATTTTTAATTTTCCATGTCAATATCTATGTATAAAAAGAAAAAAAAAACATCCTGAAATCCTTCAGTTTTACACACTAGCCACTAAGCATAATAATAGATGCCACTTCTTGGTCTGTACTGATCACTTTACTGCAGTTATCTGCTTATCTTTACAGACAGGATTAGAATGATAGAAAGATAGATAGATAGATAGATAGATAGATAGATAGATAGATAGATACAGGCTTCATATTGTTAAAGCTTGTCTATTCCCTTTAAAACCCTAACCCTAGCAAAGTCTCTGATGGTTGAGGTCAGTGAAGGTGTTAATAGTAAAAGTCCTGGTGGTCCAGAGCAGTGACGTGTTTATAGTAAAATCTCTGGTGGTCAAGAGCAGTAAAGATGTTGATAGTAAAGTCCTTGGTGGTCCAGGGCAATGAAGGTATTACTAGTAAAGTCTCTGGTGGTCCAGGATAGAGAAAGTGTGTATAGAAAAGTCTCTGACAGCCAAGGGAAGTAAAAATGTTAATAGTAAAGTCCTTGGTGGTCCAGGGCAGTGACAGTGTTTATAGTAAAGTCTCTGATGGTATGGGGCAGTAAAGATGTTAATAGTAAAGTCCTTGGTGGTCCAGGACAATGAAGGTATTAATAGTAAAGTATCTGGTGGTCCAGGACACTGACAGTGTTTATAGTAAAATATCTGGTGGTCAAGGGCAGTAAAGATGTTAATAGTAAAGTCCCTGGTGGTCCAGGGCAGTGAAGGTATTAATAGTAAAGTATTGGGTGGTCCAGGGCTGTGACAGTGTTTATAGTAAAATCTCTGGTGGTCAAGGGCAGTAAAGATGTTAATAGTAAAGTCCCTGGTAGTCCAGGGCAATGAAGGTATTAATAGAAAAGCCCCTAGGTGTCCAGGGCAATGAAAGTTTTAGTAGCAACTTCTCTAGTGGTCCAGGGCAGTAAAAGTGTTAATATTAAAGTCTCTGGTGATCCAGAGTAAAGTCCCTGGTATGCCAGGGCAGTGAAGGTACCAGTAGTAATGTCCCTGGTGGTCCAGGGTAATGAAGGTCTTAATAGTAAAGTCCCTTGTGTTCCAGTGCAGTGAAGATGTTAATAGTAAAGTCCTCAGTGCTCCTGGGCAGTAGATGTGTTAATAGTAAAGTCCCTGGTAGTCTACAGCAGTGAAGGTCTTAATAGTAAAGTCCCTGGTGGTCCAGGTCAGTGAACGGTTATATTCTTCTTTCACAGGTTGCTCCTGGGTGGAAAGAGGTCAGTCCTTTGGCAATTGTTCAATTTGCCACCATCAAAAAGCAGCTCTGTATGCAGTAAAGCAGGAAAAACTAACTCTAGGAGCTCAGCTGTTAAACTGCTTGTAATGACAAGCTTGTTGACTGTTTCCTATAATAACCTGCAGAACTGCAAATGCAGCTCTTCGCTCATTTTGAAATATTTAATGCAAAGTTATTCAACTTTTTATGTAGATCATATTTATCTATAAACTGCAAATGACACACTGTGAATGGTATTCAAAAATGATCATGCATTTTAAATTATATCAGAATTTTTTATTCCATACGGAAACTCAATGGGGTGCACTAATTGACTTATGTGTAATTTTCTACACAAAATGCCCATGTACCATATTTTCAGATTAATGTGTGCTGACAATAGCTCGCCATCTATAATGCTATTTCTCTCCGGTTATTTAACACAACAATGAGCCATATGACTCTCCACCAATATTTATCATTATTTTTAACTTCTGTTCTTCCCATAAAAAGCCCCTGAGCTCCATTGTCCTCCATTTCAGCAGCAACCTCATTGGACGACTGAGCAAAAAGATGTGCTGCAGATTTAAATCCCTACGAGGAATCGTTTGGCACCTGCACAATGGCGGCAGGACAAGCATGTACCGCAGTGCCGTCTGACAATCAGACAAGGGATTTTATCATTTATATAATTTCGCTTCTCTGTTTGGATTTTGCAGCTGAATAAACATTGCCCAATTTCAATTCAAAAACGTAATATAAAAGACTGTCGATTCAGGCGCTGCTCCTGCCATGTGTTTGAAAGACTTGCCAAGTGTATTTCGGATGCAGAGCTGAGTCTACGTCTGTGTCAGCTACATTGTTCCATAAAACTGCATAGGCTTATTCAAATAAACTTCTTAAAGGGATATTCCTAAAGCCCCCACCTGTTCTCATTTTACTCATTAAAGGGGTTCTCCAAGAATTAAGAAAATGAAAATACTTAAATATTACTTTATTATAAACATATTCCCAAATACTTTTCATTAGTTATAATGGGTCGTTTTGTCTGGGGAGTAGACATCAGGAGAAATAAAATGGCCGCCGTCCTGTTAGTATACACAAAACCTGTCCTAATCACACAGGAGGACAAGTTACTTCACAACACTGTAAAGAGCTGCCTCATCCTCCTCTCTGCTCTGCTTGTCAGGGATTATTATCCTGATTACAGCTGATAAGATCTTCAGCTGAATCTCTGTAGGAATGGAGATCATGAGGAGACATGAAGTACAGAGTGGAGGATGGGGATAATGAGCAGCAGCACTTGTATACAGTCTCCTTTATTACAGTCTGTCCTGTCGGTGCTCTAGTCTCTTCATGAACTCCATTCCCACAGAGATTTGGCTAAAGATCCTATCATCTGTAGTCAAGATCGTAATCCATGATAAGCAGAGCAGAGAGGAGGATGAGGCAGCTCCTTACCTCAGTGCTGTGAAGTAACTTGTCCTGCTGTGTGATTAGGACAGGTTTTGTGTATACTAATAGGACAGCGGCCACTTTATTTCTCTATTGCTCTCCAGACAAAATGAGCCATTATAACTAATGGAAGGTATTTGGAAATATATTTATAATAAATTAATATTTACCGTAAGTATTTTCAGTGATTTTATATATTTTTTTTTATTCCTGGAGAAGCCCTTTAAGGGGTTGGCCACCTTTTGGGGGAGGGTTTGGCAAACCTCCCTCCTAGCCAGACCTACAAAAGGGAAGCATATTTACCTGCTCCTTTGCTCCTCATCCAGCACCTTTTTACTGTGATTTAGGTAGGGGTTTAACAGGGAAAGTAATGAACTAGTGTTCCATAGTTTCATACAGCTGCTGGGAAGTTCTGCATTACAAAATCCTGCGACAACCTAATTATTTTTCCTGTAAATGGACAGCCAGCCAACCTTTTATTAGTTTTAAAAAAAAATTCTACAGTTTATAGGCTTATTGTCATCACCTCCAGCATCAATAGCATTCATTATGCTACAAACACTGTACAATTGCCCCCCCCTTCCTTTTTTCTAAAGACTAGTTTCTTCAATGTATCTACTGTTCATAATTGTACATATCTGCACATTTCAGTAGCATGTTGTATTACTTGAAGATACCATGCAGTTACAGTAAATGCATTTCACTGTAACACCACAGCAACAAGGTCAGATCCCAAATTTGAGAAATAAAAGGAGAGGGGTAGGGCGTTGGTAATTTTTCTTTATTTTTTTTCTTTACTTTTTTCTTTTCCCTTTTTCTTTATATTATTAATTTTCTAATGTGCTTCATTAGGGGGTATATACTTGAACTGTATCACTATGAATTTGTGTGTGTATATATAAATATATATATATATATATATATATATATATATATATATATATATAACATTATTAGAGTTGAGTGAATCAAATCCAACAAAGCGGACTTCGATCTGAATTTCAGGATAAATTCGATTCACCTCAAAGCTGAATTTCCTCGTGCTTCATGGTAGTGAATCAATTTAACCTCAAATAGTGTAAAAAAAAAATCATACTTACCTCCTCCATTTGCCCGCGACGGGCTGGCGGATGCCATCTTGATTGAAGATGTCGGCCAAAATTCCATGCGTGAAACTTTATATTGTTTTATTGTTTTCCACTTTTTTAAGTGGGAAAGAGCTGTGGGTGAGCTATAGTTTACAGAATATACAGGGGAACTTTTAATAGTTTTTTTTGGGAAGTCACTTTTGGCATTTTTTTTTTACAGCATTCACCATGCTGGTCAAATAATGGATATATTTTAATAGACAGGGTTGGATGAGGCAATACTAATTGTCTATCATACATACTCAGCTATTTTCCACCCTCCCATAGAAATGAAAGGATGGAGGCCACACATGCATGGCCAGTAGAGACACCGTAGCTGCAGCCCCCAGAGGCGGGACTCATAGCTATCAGACATTGGTGGTATTTCCTAGCAAAATGCCACCAAAGCTTGAGATGAAACAACCCCTTTAAGTACCAGAACTCTTTGATGTGATATTATGTCTGTATTGTAAGGGTATTTTTAAGTACTGATTGCTTGTGTCCCTTTAATTCTGTTCCCTTTTATTATTACTATTTTGTGATTATTACCATTCTGTGTAATAATGTGCCTTGTAAAGTAGCACCCATCCCACCAGTGTACTGATAAGACCACCTTCCTAAGTGATCTCAGAGACACACACTGCTGCACACTGGAGGAGGGGGCTAAAATGTTTAAACACTGTGACACACATACATTCAAGGGGCTTCATCTGGAATTTCATCCTGTGTACGATATAAGTATTCATTTGCCCTATCCTCTAAGGTGTCGGTTATGTGTTATAATGTGGTAGTATCACGCTCAGGTGTAGTAGGGAAACTACACTGAGCGTAGGAGGGAATGGAGATTAGGTCTGGAAACTAGGGAAGAAAGATGGACACCTCCTAAAGGAAACCCTGACTCAAATCCTGACTAACTACCAGTATGAACAAGCCTCAAATGTAGGTGAGTTCATACACAGGAAACCTAAGATGCAATCTAACCCTATTGGACCCTGGATCTAATGTCAGGAATGAGTCTACCTGTTCATCCACAAGGAAGGACGAACAGGAGTCTCCCTCAGGCCTAATCACAATTAACAGGGAAAAGTAATGTAACACTCAAAAGGGAATGAGGACACTTATCTTCAATGAATAAATGGAGGCTCCAGGATCTCAGCTGAAAACCAACACCAGCTCACCACAATAACCACTGAAGCTATAAACCGCAAGGAACTGTGGGAGAAGCAGCAATAAATAGGGGAGGGGCAATTACCACACCAGCAACACCTGAGGGAAAAGGGTGTGCTAAATACCAGCAACAAAAAAGGAAAACATGTCAGATTATACCACGTGTTGCCAATCTGTCTGACCTCCTGCTACCTGTCGCAGGAACGTCCGTGACAGGTAGACAGCAATGTGTTATAGCATAATTGATGGAGTCTCACCTCATAATATTGCATATTTAGGTTAGTGATGTATTTACTTTTTATTATTGATGAAATATGTATTTTGTCAGTGTTATCTTATATTTAATCACACTTAGTAAATCTATTTAGTCACTTAGCCCGCGTAAGCTTATTCATTCTCAAATCTTTTGAATTCACGTTTTGAAACTATGTCACAAACAGAAATTGGTTAACCCAGAACTCCCTAATAGCCTCTTTCTAAATCAGACAAAAACTTTGAAAAATAAATTTTACTTTTGCATAAATTATGCATATAGATGCAGGAGAGCTGAATTAACAATGGAAATTCTGCATTGACAAAACTTTCTCCTGCTACATCTGTAAGAATAGTAATTTATATACTGTATGAATGCACTTAATGAAGGGCTGAGTACAATATATGGCCTATTCCTCCCTTAGGATGCCATCCCTTGTGCTAGGAACATTAAAAGCCTATAAGGGATAAGCAGTTTATGCAGCCGGCTAATTACCTGCCACTTGATTGAAAGGTGATGATTGGGCTCCCGGGATGAGTAGAATTTGCAATCTGCAGTACCTTTTTGTGTCAACACTAATAGTTTCGGTGAATAGTGAGCTTGGGAGTTGTTCTAAGTCCTTTATGTTGGGCGGTTTGCAGATCCGCATTTAGCCTGCAGCGTTAAGATGATTCTACTATCTTTTTGTGATGCTTGTAGAATTCTACTGCATTGTACATGAAATGTGCGAGCCACAGGCTCACAATCAATAGTTCTTTTCAGCAGGCTCCTGTCTGTGGACTGTTTTCAAGAAAATATCAGTCTCGAAGGAGTTCTTCGCCCAAATTTGGTTGTACTAGGATAATTCGTACACAGGACCTTGGTAACTTCTTAGGGAACATATTCTTTCTCAATTGAATACAAAATAGTAGTTGATCCTACTGAGTTATCTTAGAAGGCTCTGCAAGAAAAAGTAGACTTAAAGAGGAGCTGTCACCTCTCCTGAAATTTCTGTTTTGGTAACGACTAGCATTCCCCATATGATAATCATTCTGAAACATCTATTGTTATGACTCTATGCTGTTCCATTTCTCTATTACTGCTACAATAAATTTATGAATAAATTAATTGCTGGATGTTGGCATTCACCTTATCAAATGGGTGTGTCCCTGCACAATCTATCAATGCCAGCACTGATTGAACAGTATTAGACCCAGTTGGCAATTTATTCATAAACTTGTGGGAAGAGTAGAGAAGTGATACAACATAGAGTCATAACAATAGATGCTCCAGAATGGTCATTTAATGTGGAACTCAATTATTTACTAAAACTGAAGAGTCAGGAGTGGTGACTGCCTTACAGGTCCACTTCAAGAGGACTTTTAGGAGCAGCCCTATTGAGTAGAGTAATGCAACAATAGAACACAATCCACTAACTCCAGATTAGTGTATCTCAATTTTCACTCCTGTTCCCCTGGTGTATGTCTGCAAACTGTCCATGGCCAGGGCCACTAAGGATTCTTAAATTAATCCTCCCCCTCACAGTCCTAGACCACCAGGTATACTGAAATTAATATCTTTACTGCACTAGGCCACCAGAAATATTGGCTTTAAACGTTTCACTATTCTAGATCACCAGGAATGCTGTCTCTAACACCTTCCAAAGCCGCAGACCATGAGACATATCTACAATCTACAGAACTCTTTCACTGCCACTAGGGATTCAGGCATTAAAGGGAATGTGTCACCTAAAATTTGTTTCTGCCAGTTAAAACCTAACAGCGAAACATGTCCTTTCTAATCTCTTTTTATTATCTGTCTGCAGACTTTTTAATTCTATTTCCAGAACATGGTTATGGAGGCAGCAATTGTTCCTGAGATAGTGTTGAAAGCATTTATAGATAAGCTTTACTGCAGCTATCATTGGCCATAGGCACGATGGACAGCATCGGACCTCATTGACTTCTATGGGAGTGTTTTTTAGTCATGCTCTGTTAGGGGGTTGAAAATAAACAGTTTGATATCACCAATTGTCAATGGTGGATCCTGTATTATCTATATATATATATATATATATACACTCACCGGCCACTTTATTAGGTACACCTGTCCAACTGCTCGTTAACACTTAATTTCTAATCAGCCAATCACATGGCGGCAACTCAGTGCATTTAGGCATGTAGACATGGTCAAGACAATCTCCTGCAGTTCAAACCGAGCATCAGTATGGGGAAGAAAGGTGATTTGAGTGCCTTTGAACGTGGCATGGTTGTTGGTGCCAGAAGGGCTGGTCTGAGTATTTCAGAAACTGCTGATCTACTGGGATTTTCACGCACAACCATCTCTAGGGTTTACAGAGAATGGTCCGAAAAAGAAAAAACATCCAGTGAGCGGCAGTTCTGTGGGCGGAAATGCCTTGTTGATGCCAGAGGTCAGAGGAGAATGGGCAGACTGGTTCGAGCTGATAGAAAGGCAACAGTGACTCAAATTGCCACCCGTTACAACCAAGGTAGGCAGAAGAGCATCTCTGAATGCACAGTACGTCGAACTTTGAGGCAGATGGGCTACAGCAGCAGAAGACCACACCGGGTGCCACTCCTTTCAGCTAAGAACAGGAAACTGAGGCTACAATTTGCACAAGCTCATCGAAATTGGACAGTAGAAGATTGGAAAAACGTTGCCTGGTCTGATGAGTCTCGATTTCTGCTGCGACATTCGGATGGTAGGGTCAGAATTTGGCGTCAACAACATGAAAGCATGGATCCATCCTGCCTTGTATCAACGGTTCAAGCTGGTGGTGGTGGTGTCATGGTGTGGGGAATATTTTCTTGGCACTCTTTGGGCCCCTTGGTACCAATTGAGCATCGTTGCAACGCCACAGCCTACCTGAGTATTGTTGCTGACCATGTCCATCCCTTTATGACCACAATGTACCCAACATCTGATGGCTACTTTCAGCAGGATAATGCGCCATGTCATAAAGCTGGAATCATCTCAGACTGGTTTCTTGAACATGACAATGAGTTCACTGTACTCAAATGGCCTCCACAGTCACCAGATCTCAATCCAATAGAGCATCTTTGGGATGTGGTGGAACGGGAGATTCGCATCATGGATGTGCAGCCGACAAATCTGCGGCAACTGTGTGATGCCATCATGTCAATATGGACCAAAATCTCTGAGGAATGCTTCCAGCACCTTGTTGAATCTATGCCACGAAGAATTGAGGCAGTTCTGAAGGCAAAAGGGGGTCCAACCCGTTACTAGCATGGTGTACCTAATAAAGTGGCCAGTGAGTGTATATATATATATATATATATATATATATATATATATATATATATATCTTAATGTTATAAAAATGAGTTTCTGTCTGTCGGTCCGTCTGTCTGTCTGTTCTCTATGCGCGACCAAACTACTGGACCGATTTTCACCAAATTCGGCACACAGGTACATCAGGTGCCCGGGGAGGTTTTAGACCAGGTCTCATCTCTCTAGGACATAAACGTTGCCATATTCCCAAAATATGACCTGCATTAGCCAATATTAGCCTGACAGCATTGGTTTTAAACCCCAACTGCCATTCTCTGCACAGACACACACACAGGGAGGGCAGGTTTCCATAACAACACAGCCAGGTAATTAGCAGCCAGCTGAGGAGCTCAGGTAATAATCCAGTCATTTCTATTCAATGCTTTAAAGGGGCAGAGGGCTGTGGATGATACTGTTAAAGGGGTATTCCGGTTACCATAAATATAACTTATGTTTTAGACTAATTTTAGACTATGACCGTTCAGTAGTAAATCTTCCACTGCTACCCATTGCGTGTCCTCATAAATTACCATGGCACCGACCTGTGATTTACACCACTCTCAAAAGAAGGACTTACAACACCTGCTCCAGGTTTCACTAAGCCACACCTCGACTTGTCAGGCCACGCCCCCTTCCCCCTCCGCAGCCAATTGGGATTGAAAAAATGAAGGTAAAAATCAACTTCTGTCAGCTGCATTGACTTTTTCTCTGCAACAACACACAGAAACATTAAATGAAATAGATGAAATATACCCAGGCGAAGCCGGGTCCTTCTGCTAGCATATATATATATATATATATATATATATATATATATATATATATCTTATCTGTCAATGTAAGGCTACTTTCACACTTGCGTTTGCAGGATCCGTTTGTGAGATCCGTCACAGGCTCTCCTAAATGGTCCAAAACTGAACAGTTTTGTCCTAATGCACTCTGAATGGAAAAGGATCCGTTCAGAATGCATCAGTTTTGCTTCAGTTCAGTCTCCATTCCACTTTGGAGGCGGACACTGAAATGCTGCTTACTGCGGTTTGGTGTCCGCATGACGAAACTGAGACAAACGGATCCGTCATGACTCACAATGTAAGTCAATGGGGGCGGATCCATTTTCTCAGACACAATAGAAAACGGATCTGTTCCCTATTTACTTTCAATGGAGTTCATGACGGATCCGTCTTGGCTATTTAAAAGATAATACAACCGGATCCGTTCAGAGTGGATGCAGACAGTTGTATTATCATGACGGAAGCATTTTTGCTGATCCACTATCACACCACGCTGGTGTGATAGTAGCCTATTCCTGCCTGTGATTATAAGGAGATGGCTGCAGAAAAGTGATCTGTATAGACCAAGAAGTGTCACCTATTTTTAGGCATGCTGGCCAGTGCAAAAATGTCAGGATTTTTTAAAATAGATATTGATGTGGAAAATTAAAAATAACCACCAAATATTATTTAGAAATATGCAGAAATCTGAGGTTGAGTCTTGCACGTCACAGTGACAATTCACAATTGCATTGTATGACTTGGTGCATTAGAAAATCCAAGGCATCCATCATGGAGAAAGTACCCTTCCATATTCTGACATGAAGACCCAAGATGTGACCATGCAACTCACTTCAGTTCTCTTTTATTCTATTGTCATGCTATTATTGACTTGCATCATTTATGGTCACACTGCAGATATGAAGCCGGGGAATCCAAAGCAGAATTATGCCTAATTGGTTCCATAGGAGACTGTTCACCCCCCTATGGATATAACGATAATAAGAATTGCATAAACAGTCAATGTTACTCTGCTGTCTATAATTATTGAAATGTACTTCCCTGTATCCTGATGTCTCATTAATTCCTGTTTAATTCATGTTGTGACAATAGATTTCACATCCGCAGTCTGCATTGCTGTCAGCCATATGGGAGATATTGCTAGGTATGTGAGAGCATTTCTGGAGACTGTCATGACAAGGAATAACTGAATCATTATTGAATTAATCAAGTGGGACAAGTAATCACAATGATATGCCAACAAATCTGATATTACCTTCCCCTGAACTGACTGTTCTTCAACCAAAAGCTGGTTGGTTGAGATGGAGAAAACATTACGACTCGTTCTACCTTAATACATTGAACATTTAGTTTAGGGAAGCTGTTCTCCAAATATCAAAATTTCAAGAATTACCCCCTGTAATAATATATAGCTGTCTGACTGGGCTTCCTTAAGTCTACTGGAGGACATGACTCTGACGGGTCACTCCCAATCTATACAGAACAGGTACACAGCCACCTGCAATTGCAACATAATCTTTGTTGCAACTTTGAAACCCACAAAGGCCCACCATAGGATCTATAGCTTTGATGAGCCAGTTCAACTATGGCAGCAACGCCCCCTCCCCTCCAATACCACTATCTTTGAGCCAAGAAAACCTCAGAAACTTAGGGGTAAGAAAAACTGAGGAGCAGTCAGCACATCCAAGTATGCAGGTGCACGTCACCATGGCTGAAAACACAAAAGCAAACGCAATGCAACAGCACTCTGCAAACACAAACAATAAAATGAGTACATACAGTAATGCCATCTTCACTATCTACACGATAATAACGCTATGTTATAAATGTGAGATTCTTGGCAAATACTTTTTTTACAAAATTATTTGTGTCCATATGCCAAACGTCAAGGCGATCCCTTTAAGACGGGAACCTAACACTAAAGACCATATTCACTAGGTGCCATTGCAGCCTCCATTAACTACAGAGGATGCAGGCTCCACATGCATGCTAAGCCAAACATTATATTGTACCTCTTATGGTGTCAAAAATGGCCTCCACTGATTTCAGGGAATCAAGGCTCCACATGCATGCCGAGCCCACACAATATGATATCTTAGGGGTAACTGACCAATTCATTACTTGTTCATATCAGGTGTAAGTTGTGTGACAACTCGGGGGTCACTTAGCTCTCCAGGATCGCCGTCTTCTCACCTTAGACGGTTGGCACACCTCAAGAAGCAACTCCAACACTGCAGATTCGTGTGCAAACTGGTCACTACCAGCTTTTATTGTCACTTTTACAGCAATCCAAATAACTCATAAACACAAATCCTCAGCCGTCTGGCCACTGACTACACAATATTATCCCTCTCTATCGGGATCTGGGTCTACCACCCAGCTCCCCAAAACACACCGCAGTGCTTATCCCACACAGGGTTCAGAGGGTCCTGGCTCCCACAGGCCTTCTTGCAGCCTGTTCCTTCCCAAGACTGGGAGCCCTGATTGAGGAGCCCAGCCCACCTTTACCTGAGCCCCTCAGCTGGCTGATAATTACCTCTCATTAACAGCCAGGCTGATACACACACTGAGGAAAAACACTATTTTCCCAGCCTTTCTTCTTCTCATCCAGCTTCCTCTGGGTGAGACACACCATTTTATGGCCCTCATATGGCCCTCTGGCAGCTGCACTGCCACAGTTGAGAGGTTTGCATTATATGGCTAAAATGAGTCGATGCCCATCTTGATGCCCCACAGGTTCTAAAGGTCCTACTGTTATGGTATGTAAGCCTTGAAAAACCCTAAGGACATGTGACCTTTAAACTCTGCCCTCAATATACCCATTTAGATTCAGTCACGTCAGTGAAGACTATAATGTCACCCATTATAGGGGGATCTCTGCCTTCAACAATTCCAACCTGTAAGAAGGGTCTATTGACAAAATGTAGATAACAAAGTTCCTCCCTGTTGGGATCCCCAGAGATCAGCTTTAATATGTGAGGCTGTAAATATTTCCCTACAGCTCCCCCACAGGGAACATTAGATAATGCACAGTGACTGTACAATGTAGTAAAGGACAGGTTCTACTGAGGGAGACACCCTTTGTAACTGCTCTCCAATCTGACCAAAAGATTTTGATCCTTTGTAGTGTTGAGAGAACTTACTGAAATTTCTTTCTGATTTGATTTACCTGAAATGGTCTGCCAATTCAGGTCTAAATATACTCAACCCAAATTGAAAGTTTCCCCATTGTCCTAACAAGTTATGGATAATATTCTGGGGTCTTCCAGGACTCCATGCAACTTGTTTCAAGCGTTTTAATGCCAAGACATCATGAGAAATGTCAAAATGGCAGCAACATATATGGCTATGGTTAGTAACGTATGGCTGCTGGTTGTAACAAATACCCTCTTTAATAATAAACTGCATTATACAATTTTTTTATTTTATTTTTTTTTTTTTTTAATGGTCAAAAGATGTTCACCTTTTAGCTGTACATGCAGATACCTCCTGGGATCATGTGATGACAATCATTTGTAAAGCACTTTTCTCAAAGCACAGAGATAGTTGTGTGGCAACTCCCTGGTTACCATATAGGCACTCAACACATACTAGAGTTAGTCATATGAAGCCAATTTGCCTATTTTTGGAATGTGGGAAACATGGAGAACATACAAACTCCATGGAGATGTTATCCTTGATCAGATTGACACTCGGGACCCCGGCACTGCAAGGCACCAGTGCGAACCACTAAGCCACCATGCTATTCATGCGGTTTTCTATCTTTTCTCATCTCAAAAATAGCTGGCACCATTTTGAAAAAATTGCCTGAATCCCCAAAAATTAGGATTCAATTTTCAACCCAAATTAACTTGCTCACTTCCAATGGTCTGCAGTCAGTAGCTTACCTTCACCTGACTTACGGTGTATGACTGTCCAAGTCTAGCCAAGTATTTGGACATGTTTTTCGTTTCGGTGAAACTTCATATTATGTTACAGATCGACTTGTCTGAATATGTTAGAATTACAAAGCTTTTAGGTTCTGTGATCCATTAATAAAGAACATATGTAACCAAATAGTCACATGAAAGGAAATCACAGATCTCAGGCTGCTACAAATTACTCCATGTAGTGCTGTGTCTGTTTTTTTTTTTTCAGGTTGTCTTAACAGTGAGCAGAAAGCTTTTAAGCATCCAAAAATAATAATTTATCAATAGTGTTGGTCGAGCATGCTCGCCGAGCTCTATATTCGCCCAAGCATGGCAATGCTCGGCACATTGCGGTGTTCGGCCGAACACTGCGTGTGCTCGAGTGCCATGCTCGAGTCTCCTCCCTGCACATTTCTTGGTTGCTACGTAGCCAATAAGCATGCGGGGAGGTACTGGCATTCACTGTAATGCCGTAGCCATGTTGGCTACTGGCATTACAGTGATTGGCTGGCCAGAACTATAAAGCACCCGATGACATGTGGTTCAGCCCAGTTTTAGTCAGGGAGAGCTGCTGCAAGGTGGGACAGATAGTGTAGGGATAGGAATTTGTTAGGCAGGTTTAGTTTTAATCTTCCAAAGTCCCAAAAGTCCTCTTAAGGACTATTATTTTATCTGGCTGCAATATATATTGTTAGTGCTAAATTTGCGCACAATTGTTTGGCCGCCGCTGACAATAACACAACCTTCACTATGTTTGCTGTATAACGTTTGCGCATCCTAAATACCTGTGACATTTAGTTGTATTTTTTTCTTCCTGTGATCACAGCGACATTACCTGCGCTACGTCTGCTGTATAACGCTTGCGCATCCTAAATACCTGTGACATTTAGTTTTATTTTTCCTGCTGTTGGTGACAGCGACATTACCTGCGCTGCGTCTGCTGTATAATGTTTGAACATCCTAAATACCTGTGACATTCAGTGTAATTTTTTCTGCCGCTGGTGACAGCGACATTACCTGCGCTACATCTGCTGTATAACGTTTGAACATCCTAAATACCTGTGACATTCAGTGTAATTTTTTCTGCTGTTGGTGACAGCGACATTACCTGCGCTGCGTCTGCTGTATAATGTTTGAACATCCTAAATACCTGTGACATTCAGTGTAATTTTTTCTGCCGCTGGTGACGGCGACATTACCTGCGGTACATCTGCTGTATAACATTTGCGCATCCTAAATATCTGAGACATTCAGTGTAATTTTTTTCCTCTAAAATCGATTTTATCTTCGGTTTTGTGCGTCTTATTGTCAGTCTGTAAAAGTGGCATAATACTCGGACAACATCGTTCCCAGCAGGGACCTGGGAGTCCAAGATGCATCCAGACATCCTCCCCATGCTGTTCCCAACCCATTTCAGCGGTGGTTCCATAATTTTCTGACCTTTTCCTATGATCCAGACAACCACCCCTCTTCAGAGCAGGGGGTGCCTGGTTTAATGCTCTGGTTCTCCCATTGACTTCCATTGTGCTCGGGTGCTCTGTAGAGCACTCGAGCATCACAAAGTGTTCTACCTGAGCACTAGAGCACCCGAGCACATAACATATCCCATAAAAAACCAGGCAAGAGAGCCTGTCACCATAAAAAATACATTGCAATTGCAAGCAGCATGTTATAGAGAACGAGGAGCTGAGCAGATTGATATGAAGTTTTGGGGGTAAAGCTCCAGTTTAACTTGTACCGTAATAAATCTTATTCTAAGCTTAGTCCAATGGGTGGTCCGATCAGTGATTGACATCTGTGTGCACATAGAGAAGGCTATCAATCACTGAGTAGGACTACCTACAGGACTCCTAAGCTCACAATGATCAAATGACTGATTAGGAGTACCTATTGGACTCCTAAGCTCACAATGATCAAATCACTAAGAAGAACCACCTATTGGACTCCTAAGCTCACAATGATCAAATCATTAAGAAGAACCACCTATTGGACTCCTAAGCTCACAATGATCAAATCACTAAGAAGAGCCACCTACTGGACTCCTAAGCTCACAATGATCAGTGGTTTAAAGGAAATCTCTCACATTGAACATAGTGTTTGATCTGCAGGCAGCATGTATAGAGCAGGAGGATCTGAGCAGATTGATGTACAGTATAGTTTTATAGGAAAAGTTTCATTATACAGGTAACTTGTAATATATACATTAAAATTCCAGCGTATTCCAGGCTTTAAAGTCAAGGAGGTGGTCCTATCAGTGATTGACAGCTTTCTATGCCATATATGTTACTATGGGCCTCCTAGCTACAATAGAGTTCTATCTTTCTTCACGCTCCCTACCACTCTCACCATGCCCCCTTTTCTTTCCACTTTTCTGAACAAGAAAAAGTCACAAGTTAAGCCGCAAAAGTGGAGCGTGTCATAATTTGTGACATATTAATGCTACACTGGTAGAGTAAATAGCATAAATATTGCCCCCCAAGTATCTACTGTGTGTTCATAGCCATAAAACAATATTAACATGACAGTGTGCAACTGCTAAATGGTGTCTGTGGCGGGAAAGCAACAGATGTGGACACCAGTTAGTAGAGTCTGACACATTTGCTGTCATGGGTGGTTTATCTGGACATAGAAGCCACTAGTTCTTACTATGTAGAGACTATACTGTAACACATTCAGAATGTATTCATAGAGAACACATACTGATATAGAGCAAGAGGAACTGAGCTGATTGATACAGTATGTAGTTTTATGGCAAAAGATTCAGTATAACTTTTATTTTGTACATTTAAATTCTTGCTTATTCTGGGCTTTGGAGTCAAGGAAGTGATCCTATCATTGATTAACAGCTATCTCTGTATACACAGTCAGATGTAGTAGAGAGGGCCCTGCTCGGGAAGCTCTACAAATTTGTCTCATGTATTAGATGCTAAAGAAGAATTCCCACACAAATTTTTATTCTCTGACCTGCTAGAAAGGTACATCTAGATGCAATCTGTAGTGAAGGTAATCTTCTCATTAGTGACTGTATTAATGAGTTATAACCTCCCCTGTGATCCTCAGCTGTGTCATGTGACCAACTCTCTCATTTCCAGTGGACAAGGCACGTCAGTTACTTCTCTATTCATTCCTAGGAGACTGACATTGAGGCCCCCACAGGAATACATGGAGAAACTGACTTCCTGTCCACACATAAGATGCTGTGTTATTTGCAAAGTTGGATTGCTGGTCACATGACACATCTGAGGATCAGAAGGGAAGGGGATGGCTCACAAATACAGACACTGGCAAGCAGATTACATTCACTATAGATTACATCATGTACCTTTCTAACAGGTCAGAGAATAAAAATTTGTTGCGGGAGTTCTACTTTAATATTATTTATGACTAAGAACATACAGTAGACATTTGGTGCTCTTAAATTGTTTCCCCTGTGATGGTCAATTCATCTTCATAGGATGGGAGATCAATGGGACTTTTTCCTATTTGCCAGTTATGAGCAAAAACACCATATAACAGCATTGCCTTGGCTCGCAACATTTATTACCAGCATATTATTTAAGGAAACTTCTGCTCTAGTCCCAGGTGGGATGTGCTCCGTGAATCTGTTGCAGCTGCTTTCTGATGCAATGTGATATTGTAATTGCATTTGTCAGCACAATAAACTTCCTAGATTTACTACAAGTGAATGAGGAGAAGCAGTAATCCAAAAAGTAAGACTGTGCTGAAGCAGCAAAATTAAAATTTAATTTCAAAGAATTACGATTTACTATATAAAGCTCACTGTAAGTTATATAGCTTGATCATAGCAAAGATCAACATGGGTACCCATTATGACTCTGGCTTTTGCCACTCAGGACTGAAGCTGAAGAGTTTAGTGTTTGACCACTTTTTGTGACTCTTATGACTCTTGCGTCAATGCTCAACAACCCCTGCAACACACACACAGGCTCATCACAATGGTGGGGATGAGTTCTGCACAGTTTTTTACCACCTGGTAGAAATGGATTACAGCAACCAAATATGTCCTCAACTTCTCCAAGGGCCCCATAGCAACTGCTTGGTTTGGACATTCAAGACACAAATAATTGGTTCATTTTGATCTGCTCTGAAGCGATAAATTGGGTGAATTAAGTAATTTGCACCACTTTTACAAATAATGTTGACATAATAACTTGTAGCTTTTCTCCCCATCGCCACTTTTGAAAAGTAGCTGAAAATGTGGGTGAAGATAAATTACAAGGGATGTAGCTAGTATTTTTCTGACAGATTTAACAACCCTAAAGGCAAAAAGCAGTGAAAATTGTAGCACAAATCTACACCTAATTAACAGTCATTTAGCAGGAATATATTTCATTTTTTATGTTTGAAATAACCCAAGATGTACTATATCTAGAGATGAGCTAATTACTCAAAATTTGATTCAGATTCAATTCAGTTGATTCTGTTGACCAATTTAGGTCTGAGTCTATTCTGCTTGAATCGAAAGTGCTCCAGTTGGCGTGAACATTTGTGTATGACTTTCTGAGGTCTCTTACTTTTTAAAATTAGTCTGAATTGAATGATAAAAATCGGGTTCAAGTTCAAATCAAATTTTTACAACATTTGCGTCCAATTTGATTCATTTTGAATCTATTTACTCTTCTCTAACCATATTTAAAGGGAACTTGTCACCATGAAAATGTGAACTAATCTGTAGGCAACATGTTATAGAGCAGGAGGAGCTGAGCAGATTGATATATAGTTTTCTGGGAGAAGATTCGGCAAAACTTGTATTTCATTCATTTAAAGTCCTGCTCATTCTGGTCTTTGACGTCCAGGAGGTGGTCCTATCAGTGACTGACAGCCTTACTTCTATGACTGTGTGTATAAAGAACTAGCTGTCAGTCACTGATAGGACCACCTCCTGGACTTCAAAGCCCAGAACGACCATGGACAAATAAATGGATAAATTACAAGTTTTACAGAATTTTTTCCCATATAACTATATATCAATCTGCTCACCTCCTCCTGCTCTATGACCTGCTGCCTTCAGCTCAGACACTGTAATCAACATGATAGGTTCCTTTCAGTAAGAGGCCTGTAGATCAGGGTTTGATTTTCAAATCAAATCACCTATTTTTAGCTTTGTATTCTTCTCTGGACACCACTGTTTTTTCTTTAGCTAATACCAATAGACATAAAGGTAATGACAATAAAATGGAGATGAGTGAATTTCCATAAATTTGTTTCAGTACGATTTGTTCAAATTGGCCAAGAAATTAATTTTGGGTACAGATCAATTGTACCCTAATCAAAAGCGTTTTAAATATCTGGAAATTTATTTTTTTCTGTGTCACCTCTCTCTTCTCTCCTCTCTTTCTCTTCTCCCTCCTCTCTTTCTCTCTCTCACTCTTCTGTCTCTCCCTCTCGAAAAATTTTACCAAAATGAATCAGAATTTTTTTCAAAACTGTGAGTCAAATTTTGATTCTAATGAATCATTTCACTCATCACTAATCTGAATGTTTTAAAGGTTTTAACTCACCCACTCTACCAGAGGAATCCCTCCACCAGCCAAACAATTTAGTATCATAATGTGGCCATTCAGATGAAGGCTCCACAGGTAATACATTGAAGGATCCGTAGTGGAACCAGCTCTCATAGTGCCTCTCCGTTTTGGGTCATAGAGGTAAATCTTCAGTGGAGGACCTCCATCATGACCTGCATATTATCTAAAGAGAACATATGGACAGTTGTCATGATACAATCCCTTTAAGCCAAATAACTTCTTTAAGAGATTGTATAGAATATAAGAAAGGTCCATCAGTCATCATCTCATATAAGATGCACCTATTTATGTATTTATGGACTCTTCACAAAAACCAATATGTGTCATAGTAGATCAATGCTTCAAAAGGTATAATGTCTGAGGAAGCACTGAAAAGTCAAGGACTAATTTAATTATATAAAAATATTTAATTTTGTAGCATCATTTCATTTTCTATATGGAATTATCCTTTGCATCCTCTGCCTCTCAGGTGACCCTTATGGAATTTTTGGAATTATATATATGTATTGAGATTTGCAATTGTAGCTTCAAATACAGAGAAAATGACACTGAAGATTGCATTTTCTACTGGGAAATCTTGTTTTGTGCTGCAACTAAGTAATACACTATACCATATTATAAGCCAGGATTGTATAGAGAGAAGTGAGTAAATGGGATGCATGAGGAGGCATGGATGCTCATAACAACAACAATGTAGGTTTGTCTCCATACAAGTCACTAGTCATACCACACATGGGGTATTGTGTAGACTTTCGGGCACCTGAATATAAGAAAGACCTAAAGACAAATAGGACCAAGAGAACTTAGGGAATGGGTGGACTGCACTACTAGACAGGTTAGCAAATTTTGGATTCTTCAATTTACAAAAACGGCGGCTTTGGGGGCAACCTAATTACAATGTACAAGTATGCAGAGATCTTTCTGATGATCCTTTTACATGTAGGCCTGTAACCAGATCCCATCCTGTAGGCCAAGAGGAAAGATGGATTCACTATGATCATAGATGGGGATTCTTTACTAAAAGAACGCTCTCTTTACTGAAAGAAGGAGCTCTCTGCCAGACGAGGTTGTGATGGTTGACTCATTGTACTCATTATACTTTAGGGCCCATAAGAGATCTTTGTCCATTAGGACCTACAGTTCTACATTGTGCCACAAATGAGCAGTGAAGCCAAATACTTGCTGCCTAGTTCACCTAATGATGACAGATGATTGCTGGGTGTCCCAGATTCCAGACAGTGATTGCGGTACCTCATGTTCCAAAGTAAACAATAATCCCTTTAAGTAGCATACAAATTAAATCCTTATGTCAAAGAGATCCCAGTTCACACATCTCCTATCTTGTAAAAAATGTTTTAAATGATTGTACATAACATGGGCAGCTGGACAATGTCTCTATTGTCTGGAGTCCTGGGTTCAAGTCTGACCAACTCCATTAAAGGGGTTCTCCTGGCTAAGGCTACTTTCACATCAACATTTTTGTTCCCCGGCAGGGGATCAACAAAAACATATCCGGTCAATAATACAACCATCTATATCCGTTTGTATTGTCTCCAAAACGAATATGGATCCATCACTAAAACCATTGTAAGTAAATGGCTCCCGGATCCGTTCTCTTTGTGTCCACAAAAACGGATGAGTCTCCATTGACTTACATTGTGTTTCATTTCGGATCTGTCTTGCTAAGTAACCTATGACGAACACAAAAACACCGCTTGAAGCGATTTTGTGAGTGTCTTGGGAATGCAACACAACGTAACGAAATGCATTCTAATTCACTCCGTTCAAGCTTGTTCAGTTTTGTCTCCATTGAAAATCAATGGGAAGAAAATTCGAAGCATTTTGCTGCAATTTTGAGATCCTATGATGTATCTCAAAACCGCATAGCAAAATGCGGATGTATAAGTAGCCTAAGACCAGGAGTGCACCTAGCCTTTCTGCTGCCTGAGGTGAAAACGGAAACTCCCACCCCCCCATGTCAATTTCTTAACCTAACCCCTTTGCCACAAAGAAAGCGCTTATTGCCCATAGCCCTTCCACTGACCCTCTCTTGCCCCTTCCTGGTGCTGCCTGAGGCGATCGTCTCACCTGGCCTCATTGGTGGGGCACCCTTGCCTAAGATTAAATCCCAGCTTGCAGGCAGCCTGTGAAAGAAAGACTGTTTCAACGCTACTCACCCATCCTCTGCCCCATCGATTCAGCAATCTGGACTTTGCTCCCATGACCGCCTGTCTCTTACTGTGGACTCTTTTGATGACTTCGGCCATCTCTTCTCCCGTGTCTTCTTGTTCAGCTGCATAAAGTATATGCGTCAGAAGAGCCCACAACCAGGAGGTCATGTAAGCACAGTTGAGATTGCTGAATTGGTGGCCCTAGAGTGGGTTAAGTACACACATAAGTGTTGAAACAATCTTCCTTTCCATAAGTTGCCTGAACCCCTTTAAATTTGTATGCTTTCCTCGTGTTTGCATGGATTTTCTCTCATAGTCTAAAAACATTCTGGTAGGTTAAAATTTGCGAGATTTGGTCTGTGAACCCCATCTGTACCTTGGCACAAATTGCTATATGTGACATATGTTGACATTATATAGGTGATAGGAAATAATAATAGTAATAAAAAATGAAATAAAATAGGGAAAAAAACTTTAATCATTTTGCCTTGCACAGGGAGAACAGTAAGTAAGGAGAAAAAAATGAGATATCATGAAAACTTTAGTGCATTGGGACACATAACTACAAATCATTGTAAGGCGATTAATTTATGGCGCCCGTAAAATCTGTACGGATTGAAGAAGCCTGCAGTTTATAAAATTTTACAGCAGCAATATTTTGTAGTATGCTAATCATATTGATGTAAGTTCTTCAATAACACAACAACCTGTTTTTTTTTTCCTCTCTCTCTCTCTCTCAAACCGCGCGGCTTGTGTCCAAATATATGCATGTCGTCTCCGGTATTTGATTAAAGTAAACATATATAAGCGCATGTGGGTTTTTGGTGTGTCTTGATTAATGGTGGTTGTTGTAAGGTGCTCTCGGGATAAGATTTATGGGCCGTGAATACATTATACCTTGTGCACCATTGCTGTCATGAAGCATGACTACAACGGTTGTAAATGAGCGTGCTGCATGGCAATAATTGGCGTCATTGTCTGCCTCGTGTTCGTAGATGAGATAGGAAAATATCATTGGAAATTAATGGGGTTAAAGGTGACATCAAAACATAGCGGAGCTGTATAGTATAAAAGGAATTAATCAATGTGATTTATGGATAGGGCTCCTTTCATTAGGATTTGGTGGTTAAAAATACATATATTTTACAGGTAAAGTGACTAATTCCTCCTATATCATCATCCATGGTGATGTGGGAATATTGATTACTATTGGATTTTAATGGCGCTTATTGTAAAGAGATTTGCCATCGATTGACTCTGTATTTTTGTTGGTTCAACGCAATTTTTTTTCCGTAGACTTAGTGAATATCCAACATGCTTTGCTGATCTAATATATATTTTGGTTAGAGATGATACAGAGCTCCGAAACTACTGAACAGACATAGAGTTTAAATAAGAAAATCATAGTTTCCTTAAGGCAACACTAGGGGGAGCTTACTGGACACATTTTCCTTAACAAGATATCCCCAACTGGACAGTTATGGGTCCTAGAGGTGGGACCTGCAGCTACCCCAAGAACTGGGCCCCATCACATGCTTGCACATGCCCAGCTCTCTCTATTTACTTCTATGTGTGTTTCACCTCTATGGGATAGATCTGTACCTGTGCATTTGTTGAGGCTGTGAGATGTGTCCCTGTTCCTGAGATAGAGGTGGGACCAGCACTTACCAGATCCTGTGGATATGCCATACATGTCCATATGGTAATACCTTTTTATGTATGTATAAATTGTATGCAGTCAGCTCATTAGCTCCTCCTAGTGGTGGCATAACAATATTTTGATGTAGATATATTTTAGCACAGTTGATTTAGATTTTGGTTGTAAAATTTAATTGGGGGGGGGGGTGAAATCAATCAGAGAGTCTCTGACTGATTCAGGACTACTGTCAGTCATCAAAAATACAGGGTTGTGGCACTCCCTGGAGCTCACTTGGGTTGGGCTGAGCTATGTAAATACCAGGCACAGCCATACCTATAGTGCGTACTGTAACTTCATAGCCTTATACTGTAACTCCATAATTAATTATGATGATCTGATCTATCTATAGGCTGGAAATGCACATTGCAAAAGTGTGACTTGTATTTGCCATGGAATGCTTTCATGTGGATTTCATGGCAGAATGTTGGGGGAAACAGGCTAAGATTTTTTTTCTATTAGTAGAATTTCTCACATTTTTACTAACACCTTATATTTTTATTATACTTTACTGCTAGGTACGGTATTTGGTTGGTTCACACATAAGATCTCGGCAATCATGACTTTTTCTACAGTACTTCTTGCCCATTAATCTTCTTTGTTTTTACCGTGTCCTGTACATACAGTATAATGTCTGACTCCACATGACCTATGCTCTGTTGCCTCAGCAGGGGACAATAAATACCTGCTGAACCTCAGGAAAAATCTGCAATGTCCATAGGACAATTTCTTGGTCTGAAGAAACAGTCAGTTTTGACTCTGCGATTTCCGTATTTCCTCCCATAGCTGATTTTGAGCTAACTGGCCCTGACAAACAATGATCCTGTACCGGATGGGAAAAGGAAGTAATTTGTTCAGCAGAGACAATGAATAAAGACAGTAAACACAGTTTGTATGTGGACAGGGAGCGATAGCCTGGGGAGAATTCCATGGTTACCGTTCATGTGCTGGAACATCTCCAGTTTCTCAAACTCCTAGTTTCTCTGTATGTGTGGTAAAATATAGTTCTAGTTTACTCAGGTGAAAGCAAATCTATTTCTCTATTTTGTATCTTGGGGAGTGGAATGGTACTGGATGTTATTGTCCCAGTGTCGAGTTTTGGTAGTAGGACATTCTAGCTTCTTATTTGTTATGAATTACCACTGATTTAGGCCACCAGAGAAACAGAGGCCCAGGCTCTAACACAATAATGCCGCAATAAAGTCCAGGAGAAGACAACCCAACTTTGAAGCCAATGTCTTGTCATTAGGGTCTATTTATTATGGGGTCAAAAATAACTTATTAGATCTTACGGATGATATGTTGGTTGAGTATAATCCTAAGAATAAAGATTACAATGTAATTACATGCTGTGTAAAGATAAAAGACATATTTGCTAAGATTGTGGTTGGTAGGTACATTTGGGGAATGTAATCCCAGCCACTCAAATACCACCAAACCCATCCAGGAACACCCACTTCTGGGTGACGTTTACATATACCCCAGCTATTTTCAACCCTGAATAGGCCAAAATTGCCACAACTGAACATTGGGGGCAGTCCCTGCAAATTCAGAACTTTTGGCAACTATGAATGGGTGGCCCAACAGCTCATGTCCTTTGGTGGGCCTTAGGCCCCATTCACACGACCATATGAATGGGGCCGTATCTATCCGCAAAAATGTGGGAATAGATGTATAGAGGTGAATGGGGCCGGGAGCCGCGGAGCACGAAGCTAGGGCTCTTTTGAAGCATGCCCTATACTTGTCCGTGCGCACGGACAAGTATAGGCATTTTCAATGGGGCCGCACGGCGTGTGTTCCGAGCGCTGCGGAACACACGCCGGGCTGCCCCCGTATATTTGCAGGTCCGCAGTAATGCGGGCCCGCAAATATACGGTCGTGTGAATGGGGCATTATCATTCTCTTTGGTTGAACTGAGGAACTCCATCATGCCAATGGTAACAGTATATCACCTCACCATAGGGTCCCGTTGCAAAACCAAAGTAGAGGATTCGATCAGCCATGATCAGCAGCAACAGAAATTGAGTTAATTACATTAAAAGGTTGATATGAGCACATTTCATTGTCCTCTTATCATTTCACCTCATAAACGAGCATTTTGCTCGTTCATCTGGTGATCAGCAGCACATTTAGATGGATGTTGACAGTAATGTTCGTTCTTGATAATTGGACTATGTAACCCCCCCACCCCTTAGCACTTCTCTATAGATAACACAGAATGCACCATTCACAACAGGTGATGTATCTAGACCCCCTCCCTGCACAATGACATTCACACAATTCACAAAGCAGCTCAGCCAAGATGACTGCCTTGTATTCAAGTACAGAAAATAGAACCTTAAATAAAATCCACAATGAGAAATGATCAAATAAAAAAATTAGAAAAAAGAAATATACTCTAAATCACTATCTGGTTTTAATTAGTGAACACATATCGGTGATGTATTCCCTTAGAAAGCAAATTACTAGGAACAGTTAAAACAAATGTCTCCTGGGTACATTTTTTTAATCTCATTTTGATCTTAAATTGGAACTTGTGCATCACTGGCCTTATTTATTCCTGCCAGGTGATAACAAGGTCTTGTGATTCTTCCCCGTGCCCCACTATTTAACACCTGAGAATTTAGATGGCGTATTTTAGTTTTCAACCTTTTGTTAGTTCTGAAAGGTCATAGAGAAAGGATTACATTGCATTTCTAAACTGCTCTGTTAGCCATTCTTTATGGTCCATATATCATCTTAATTACTTGTGTTACTTGCAGGCTGTCTTCTTCCCAAGATTTGTAAATTAATAATACTATATAGAGTAAAAAGCAAGAATAAAAAAGTCTGAGGAAAAAAATAGCGTTTTCCAATATTTATTCAGTACCTTCTATCTATGCATTCATTATCTTTGTTTCACTTTTATGACCAAGGTTTTGGATTATTAGGAATTCAAAGTCATGCAGTAGCCTACAATAGTTGAATTTTCTGTCCTCTAGATAACTACTATGGTCATGGTTCTTCCATTTTCTATTTGGATAGAGTTAAATTTTTTTATTTTTTTTTTGGACCTTTTTTTCTCTGTGACAACATTGTACTGCGTAGTCAAGATGGTAGCACCTGCTCAAGGGGCCGCCTGATTTCTCAAGCTGAAAGTCATAGGTTCATAAACTTTGGCAGATGAAACCTCAGTCTTTTGTAGACCTGAAATGGGGTCATTTTGTTCTCCTCTGAACACACTTCTTTTGATGCAGGGTCAAACTGATGGTATCTTTCCCCAAGAGTAAGGAGTTCAGACCCTTGCGTCCATCCAGCTCCATGCAGGGCAGATTCAGCGAGATTCCCACACATGATGGGGCAAAGTTACAGCACTGATGGCACATTTAGAGTAATTAACACCTTTTAGGCCAGCATGTGACCTAGTCAGGGGTGCACCTAACATTTCTGCTGCTTGAGGCGAAAACAGAAATGACTGGCTCAGGCAGCACGATAATGATGACACCGGCCTCTAGTAGGCTACAAGAACTAGGACTAGAGCTTATTAGAGGAAACAGTGGGCCAGAGAGACATCGCCCCCGTGCCCCGTTGCGGCATTCAACTGTATTGCTGTCCTGAGTACAGCAATGCAGTTGAATATGTAGAGATGAGCGTTTCCACAATGAAAATTCTCATTGCCTATGGCCTTTGGCTGCCCCCTCGCCCCTACCTGGTGCTGCCTGAGGCGATCACCTCACATGGCCTCATTGTCCTAGTATGTGATTCGATTCAGTGAAAGCAACACCCTCGACAGTACTCTGACGCATAATATAGCTGGTAAATCCACAGTACAGCCACTTTTAGCACAATAAATTCTTTCAAAAGTTCAGCCACTTTTGTGATGCCAAAATAATTGCAAGGAATCGCATGGGGAGGCACAGTGAGGAAGATAGGAGTGGTGATTGTGACTCCGAGAGGAGTAGTAGTACTCTCAGTTCCTAGTAACAGTCCCCACTCTAGCCCTTCTTAGGGTCGTGCAGTGACTGGACAGTGAACATTTTTATCCCTGACTCTTCTGGGCTTCTTCCTGATGGTAGCTGGTGTGCCCTTGATGATAAATGATTGGCAAGATGCAAGGCAGCAGTATGGATGCAGGGCAGACCGATGGATGGTGGAGTCAATAACTAAGCCCATTGGTTGTAAGGAATACAATAATTCTTTACTCAGGCGATGATAGTACTAATAAAAAGAGCAGCAGAAGGTTTGGTTCCAAAATATATCACAGTGTACTCTTTCTCCAAATAGTGATGTATGGGCAGCAACAATGATGGAGATGGTGGTACTCCATTACTCACTTTCTCATACTTTTCAGTCTGTACAAAATTACCAAAGGCGTGCAATTAGGTTATCACTGGTGATGATCGAGCACCCAGGTGCTCGTGTGCTGTGGCCGAACACTCTGGGTGCTTGAGTGCTCGGCCGAGCACCCAAGCATAATTACTAAACCAGGCACCCCCCGCTCAGAAGAGGGGATGGTGTCTGGTTTACACGGGTCCCCCCCAAAAAAAAAAACATGACACAGACACTGAGGGGCGGGGGGGGGTGTGGTTTAAACTTACCTTTCCCAGCAGCTCCTAACCTGTCCCAGCAGGAAGACGGCGCGCACAGTGGTAAGTTTCACCACAGCGCCACCTGCTGGAGGGAGGAGGGAGCTGCTGGGAAAGGTAAGGTGACGGATCCGTCATGAACTCCATTGAAAGTTAATGGAGGATGGATCCGTTTACTATTGTGTTACACCGAATGGATCCGTCCCCATTGACTTGCATTGGGGGTCATGACAGATCCGTCTTGGTGCGGGGAGGGGACTCGAGTGGACCCAAGTGCCGGCTTCACAGCGAGTTCGGCCGAGCATGCTCGCTCATCACTAGTTATCATAAAATCTTTCTGCAGTTCCTGGGCTGAGGGATTCAGATCAAAGACACAAATGGCCAGTCCATCCCAAAGTGTGGTAAATCCCAGAGGCAATAGTCCTTTCCACAGCAGCAAAGGACTATTATAAAACGAGTGAATACCTTATTGACATTATCTTACCTGGATGGTTCTGGATCTTCTATAAACAACTGATTTATTTCTTTCAGGAGTACTCTGGTAGTAGAGTTGACTGTTTGGCAGCTGTAGTCACAGAGACAGATGTTCTCTGGACTTCGACCTGGTTTGGAGGAACTCTCACAAACATTCTTCCTGTAGCTCTGCTCAGACTAGACTCTCTAACCAGGGGGCAAACTAAGTCCATCACCCTGATAACCCAAAGTCACCCTGTCAGTATTATGTGTTGTCCATTTAGTGATGTTTGAAAGCAAGTAGTTCATGAGAGGAAACCCACCAACATAACAGAGCTGAAGCTGTTTTTTATGGAGATATGGGCTAAAATTACAATTACTGGAAATGTTTAGTTATATTTATTGCAGCACAAGGAGGTCACATCAACATTGGATCATTTAATCAATAAATAAATGACCAAGTCTGTTTGATTTGGTTATCTTTATCTACTTTTATTATTTGTGTGAAAATCGAATATAGTTTTAGATCAAATATATGCAGAAACGTAGAACATTGTGAAGGGTTCACAAACTTTCTAGGATGACACCGTGCATAAAGAAGTAAGTACTTCAACAATAAATCACAGCATTTAACTTGGCAACATTGCATAAACCCTTTTGGTAATGATAATTAACCCTTTGCAGTAATCCTCTGGGGTACTGCAGATAGATAGACAGATAGATAGATGTGGTTGCAATGTTTAAGCTTGGCTTCAGAGCCTTTCTCAAGCCTTTTTCAATCCATCATTGACAAAGAATGCCTAACTCTGAAGAGTTAAATTACCTAAATGTGCATGTAGCCTGCAGCTTGCATAAACCTTTTAAGTTTGCCACTGGTAATAATCTTCACAATTAAAATTATATGATAATTAGATTTTCTTGCTAGGATAGAGCTTCAGAACCTGTCAGCTAAGGACTCTAAGTTTAGAAATGTACGTGAGAACATATTAGCGCTTTCACAAGCCAAATCTAAGAAATGAAGAACATCAGATTCAGAAAGCTTTTTAAATTGCTTGCAAATTGTCCAATCATTTATTGAAAATGTTACTTAAAAAATAGAGGTTTTCCTAACTGACCACCAAATACTACATCAGATTCTGGTTATAGACATGAGTGCCATTTTTCATTACTACTGCTATTAGTGCAGTATTAGAGGACCAAAGTTGACAAGTCCTCCAAAATCTGCAGTTTTTTAGTGAGCTGTAGATAAGTAAATGGCATGCCTAAATACCATCTGCATGTGGAACAACTACAGACTGACAGATTTCTTTCAAGAAAAGGGCATTATGTAACAAGTTTTCTGGTGCTGGGAGATATGGGGCAGCTTATATTCTGTTAGAGGCGATGTCCGACTCTAGCTGCTAAAATAGATAGTATATCATAAAAACAAAAGAAATGATACTCGTCACCAATCCCCCTTCACTACTGTTCCAATGCTTCTCCCGTTCCAACTAGTCTCTACTTCCTGGCCCCTCTTGACACACAGGAAATGACTGCTCAACCAATCACTGTCCACAGCACTAACTCACCTGAGCCAATGATAGGCTGAGCAGTAATTTCCTGTGTGATGAGAGGGACCAACAGGGACTTGACAAAAATCAGAAGGGTAGTGGAAAGGGATTGGTGGCTTTGTTTTTGTGTCATTCTCACAACACTTTAGGTTGACATGAAGCTTGCTAGGGTTTATCATTAAAGGGGTTGTCCAGGATTAGAAACTAAGACTGAACTTTTAAAATTTTTTGATATGTCATGGAGACATATCAAAAGTTTTCATCAGGGGAGGTCAGTTTCAGGGGAGTGCTCCAACGATCTCTAGAATGAGGAGAGAGAAGCAAGCACAAATTGCGCTCTTTCTCCTTGCTGCAGGAGATGGGTTCAATGCCGATATATTGAATTATTGAGATCCAACATTGCTAAATATTTACTCAATATTTCAAAAAGTACTCAGCACCAGTTTCCACCTGACTATGGTGATCCTGCAGGGTCACTCATTGCAAACTTTTGGGCTGCTCTGTGTTTTAGTGGTTTTATAAACTTCTGAATGATGATGTCTACTTAGCATCTCTCTAAAATAAAGTGCGAGCATACAATAAAGGTTAAGCTACATGGCAACACTGCTTGTGCGACCAGGATCATAGAGGTATGGCAGTGTGGAGGTGATTCCATAAAAAAGAATGAGGTCATAGCACGAGTTGCCATTACTGCGGTCCCGGAATTGCAGTCCTTGAAAAGTTTTTATTTATTTATTTTTTTGCGATTCAGGGGTCACAGTTAAAGAGACTCTCGCTGTGACCACATTCATTTTCATGGGATCACTGTCACATTTTCATGCCCCTTCGATCCAGACCGCTGTCACACAAGCAGTGCCGCTGTACGGTAAGATGTGACGAAGATGGCAACTTCACAGAAGCACATAGAATTCAGGAGCGTAACGACCATAGCGGCAGACCATGCGACTACTATGGGGTACAGGGCAAGAGGGGGCCCAGTCTTAGTTGGGATCATCCTCTCTTCTACTGGAGGTGAAAACTTGGTCAGGAGTCTACCCTCTAAAGGAACAACTTTTAGCAAATGAGGCAGTGGAAAAATGACCCAAGGGTCATTGAAAAGGGTTTAGGCAGAAACCCTTTTGTCTTGTGTGGAGGCCTGGCTTGATCTTTGCTATGTGGCCCTTACTTCTCTATGTATGCCGTTGATAGAACTACTTGATTCAAGGGGTATAACTATAAGGAGGATAGAGTTAGCAGTCACACCCAGCCCTAGTGCCTGACCTTTTAAAAGGGTTTTTTAGGATTTTTTAAAATGATGACCTATCCTTTGGATAGGTCATCAGTATCGGATCGGTGATGGTCCGACTCCAAACTGTTTGAGAAAGCACCAGAACTTGCAGTAGTGTCGATACCTTCTCACAGCTTTCCTGGGCCATATAATGTCACTTTCATCAGTCACATGACCTAGGTGCGGCTCAGCTCCATTGAAGTGAATGGGGCTGAGCTGCGATACCAAGCACAGCCGCTATCAAAAGTAGAGAAAGGGCTGCAGCTGATCGGTAAGGGTCGCAGTTGTATTGGACCCCCACTGATCAGAGTAAAAACATCCCCAAAAAAACCCTTTAAAGAGGACCTTTCACCACTCCTGACATGCCTGTTTTAATAGCTCCATGCATTTCCCATGTAATAACAATTCTGGAACATCTATTCTTATGACTCTATGTTGTGCCATTCCTTTATTATTTGCACTAGAAGTTATGAATGAATTGCTATTTGCCTTCAGTAAAGGAACAGAGGGGAGGTGACCAGTTGGGGGGGTGTCCCTACACATACAGACTCTAGCCAATCAATGCTGTCATGTTCAGACTGTGCAGGTACACACCACCAACTTGTTACCTCCCCTCTGTACCCTTACTGAAGACAAACAGCAATTCATTCATAACTTGTAGTGCAAATAATAAAGGAATGGCACAACATACAGACATTTGAATAGATGTTCCAGAATTGTTATTACATGGGGAATGCATGAAGCTATGAAAACAGGCATGTCAGGATTGGTGAAAGGTCCTCTTTAACACATAAGACACCAGCATTCTAAATAGGGGAGCCTTATCACATGATACATTGGAGGCCCCGGAGCTTCAAATTCCCACCTATGCATGGCTCTGCAGATTAAGTGTGGTTTTGTTTCCTAGTGTGATAGATTCCACCAATATGAAGAACCTAGTTGAGTCGAAACTGTGGAGACCTGGAACCAGGTCAATGGCCCAAATGACATTGCAAAATGAAGCTGTAGTCTGCAGCATTCCGCTCTTCTCTTTCACGCTTACTCACCTGAAGCTATTATATTACTGCTTGTAAAATGATTGACGTGACAAAATGGACTGTGTTGGCGCACAGAGCGTACTTACCAGCTCGCGCTTCATTACCCTGATAAAATCTTGGCCTTCAGTAGAATCGCCACATTGAGGAGCATCTCTTCCATCCTATGTATTGCACAACGTGGATGCTGTCATTAGAAACCTACCGCTACTTCCAGAAATGTGCATTATTCTAGCATCATGAATGACAGGTTAATCTTTTCATTTTCTTTTCATTTTCTTTTTCTTTTTTTTTAATTCTATAGCTAAAAAGATATGGATTTAACTTACCGGGCTATTTCCTAATCAGGGTGCTTTCGAGTTCACTCGATGTAATACTATGAGCATATCTCAATTATTATTGCAGACAATAGCTAATCACATTGCCATCACATATCTCCCTGCACTAGGATTATTAAAATCTATATTTCACGTTAAGCTCCATGTGCGCGAGATTACTTTTCCAAGGAGCTGTGCACCTGTAATAAATATCTCCTATCAGTTATCCTCTGAAATACTAGTGCTGTCAGAGATTAAAATGCATGCTGTGAATTCATAAGTGCAATACGCTTTGTAAATGGAAGCTAAGCGCGTAATACTTGACCCATATTTTCCTTCAGATGAGATGTTCACGGCCTATTCTGCACAGATACCTTTAAGCATAAATATGGTTTTGCCCAAAGTCATGTGGAGAGTACTTGGTGCAAGACACAAGGAAGATTTCTCTTTTAGCTTTAGATCCCAGCATTACGGCTGTAGCCTGTGTCAATGGTGTTATATACGGCTGAAAATCTCAAGTGCATAGCGTCTTAGGCCACTAGGTGGCACTTTGTATTGTGAATATTGTAGATGTGTCTTATAGTACCAGTAATTTTAAGGGAATCTTGAACATGACTTCCAAAACCCTGATTTTGCTGAAGGTGTTGCCATTGTCTGTTCATTTCTCTTGATGCAACCATTACACCACAGATGTGTCCACCGTTACCTATCTGCAATTTATCACAATACAAATTCCTTACATTAGTGCAACAGTCTACAGTAGCAACTGATAAAGTGGTGGCTGCGAGCTGCTGCTGCCCCAATCCCTTAGCCCAACAGGCAGAATACGCCTCTCGCTGTCTTCCTGGTGGATTCAGTTGTTGGGTCAACTTTGTCCCTCCACACATACTATAGGATTCCTGCAAACTTGGCCATCCTCCTCTGCTCATAGGGAAAATATGCGTTCCCTTTGGCTCTTGAAGTGCCAGTACACACACCCTAATCTCCACCAGCCAATGGCTGACAGGCTTGGAGTACTTAAGGCACCTTCCCCTGTGGACAGATGCCTGAGCAATAGGTTCCTTAGCATGCTAATTTCTGTGAAAGAATGTTGTATTCATTTATCTGCCTTTGTACCAACCTCTGCCTGTTTACTGGACTCTGACTCTCTTCTGCCGACCTGTGCCTGACCTCAATATTGACCCTTTGCTACTTGCCCTGACCTCAGACTAAGCACTTAAGTACTTACCCTGCCTGCCCTAACATTAGCCTCTCAACTTCCATTTTGCTTGACCCCTCAGTGCTCTGCATCTGAATCTCTGACTCCCATAGGTCTGCTCTTAACCACACAGAGATTACTCCAGGGGTTAGCGGCTTCATGGTTCCCTTGCAGCAAAGTCCAGATTCCTGTATAGAGGTTAAATGGTGAATACCAGGGGACTGCCAGAGTAAGCACTTAGGATTTGCCCAAAGTGCAAACACAGTGGTTCCACATCAACTGTCGTAACAGCAAACGCCTGGAAAAGTTGGCTACATGTAGACACAGACAAAATAAACTACTCCCAACAGAGTATTGCAAAATCATGTTTTCTTTTTTTTCTCAAAGTTGTTTGTCTACAGGTCTCCACAGAGTTTTGTGCCCTACAAATACTTATTGAATTATAGCTTCTCTTTTATACGTCCCTTATAGAAAAAGGTGATGCCTACATTTTTTATATGACTATAGAGTAAACTATAGGAAATTATGGAAGCCTGTGGTCTGGACAGTTGTGAAACTTAACTTGTCCTTCAGAATAGACATGGTTTTCTTTATCGCTTCTCTGTGCTGTACAGACTTGACAAAAAAAGTCCTGGCAACTTCTCAATGCTGGTTCTCGCCTGCAAAATTAAAGCTCCCTTGAGTGTAGTTTCCTGGCTGTTTTAATAAAACATTCATCATCTTCTTCATAACTAATTGTCTCAAAAATGCCAAAATTGTAAAACAAAGGAGGTTCTCCACTTATCTGGTATTTCCGGATGCTTCTCCGGCAGTAACAGGGTGGGTATGTTGACTACCTATAAATGAACTGAATAAAATAGACTGCAATCTCATGCGTCCTGGCAGAAGATCCTGCCCTCAACAAAGACATGTGCTGCTCATACATGGTCTGCTGGCTGCATCATCACTCAACCATCTGTGGGCATGGCTAGATGCCTGCTCAGGAGGTGGCATGGCATTTTATTGCTGATAGAGCAGTGGCGGCCAAAATAGGAGGTTGAGATGAACACCGGGCACAATTTTGTATTACTAATGCCATCTGTGCTCTTTACTGAAGATTTTTGTAAATATTGCTATCTACACAATCTGCAAAAGGGTCATCAACTTAAGGTTGTTTCATTATTTTGTAGATGCCAGCATCCCTATTTGTATGCTTAACTGTTAACATATTCCTCAAATCTTGTTCACGTGGCTTTATGCGTTCCTTCATGTCATGCAGCATTATTTAGTAAGAAATTCCTTCATCATACCTTCCCATATTAATAGTTTCTTAGCTCTTGGTTCATATTTTGTTTTCTCTTTCCTTTCCCCTTTATTTTTCCCATTGTTTTCTCCTTTCCTTCCCCTTTCTGATTTCCCTTCCCCTTTGTTTCCACTCCCCTTTATTTCCCTTTTTCCTGCCCTTACATTTTCCTTTTCTCTTTCCAAACCCTTTTCTTTCTGACTTTCTTTATGTCTTTTCCTCTTCGTTACACTTCCATTGTTCTTCAACTTCACTTTTCTTTTCCAATTTATTTTTTTCCTTTTTCCTTCCCCATACACTTTTCATTTTCCATTTATTTTATTTTTCTCCATTTCCTTTTTTTTTCATTTTGCTACCTTTTACATTTTTCTTCCCCTTTTTCCTTCCCTTTTCCCCACCCCACTACTTTATTTTTTTTCTCCGTAACCTTTCCTTTTTCCCTTTTTGTCGTCTTAAAGGGGTTTTCCAGGATTTTACTATTGATGACCTATCCTCAGGATAGGTCACCAGTATCTGTTCGGTGGAGATCTGACACCCGAGACCCCTGCCGATCAGCTGTTTGAGAAGGTACCGGCACTCCTGTGAGTGCTGCTACCTTCTACCGGCTCACCAAGCACAGCGCCGTACATTGTATAGCGGCTGTGCTTGGTATCACGCTCAGCCCAATTCCCTTGAATGGGACTGAGCCACAACTAGGCCACGTGACCGATGAACATGATGTCACTGGGCTAGGAAAAGCTGGGAGAAGGCTCACGGTGCTTTCTTTTTCCATTTTTCTTCCCTTTTATTTTTTATCTCTTTTCATTTATTTTCATCTTCCTTACAGTTTCCTTTTCCCTCTACTTTCCCTTTTCATTTTACTTTCTTTTCCCTTCTCCCTGTCATGTTTTTCCCCGTTCCTTCTACTCCTTATTTCCATTTCCTGTTTATTTTCCATTTGCTTTCCTTTTCATATCCATTCTTCTTTATTTCCTGTGCCTTTATATTTTTCTTTTACCACCCCCTATCCTTTTGCTTTTCGCCTTACCCTTTTCATCTACCCAATTCTTAATCATCTTGCTTTTCCTTTTACATTTACAATACTTTGTGGCTCTGTACCATGTTATTAGTTTTTTAAACTATTCTTTTACTTTTAATCTTTACAGCTGCTTTTGTTGCTGTCCAATTCTTTCTCATAAAAAAAATTGAAATAGCAATTATATGTCAATGTCATTTATCAGGATCTTTTAAGAACATTGCACATTGGATTATTCCTAACTGACAGGCCTCCATTAATAATAAAATTTCCCTAGCATCTCAATTACTTATTTGGATCTTCACTGCAAAACAGAGTTCACATGGTTGGTGCCAGTGTTTTGAGGAACCATGGTGCCCATGTTTTGATGCATTAAATGTCATATATAATATAGCAGCGAGCAGAAACCACATAGTAGAGTAGAATAGCAACCTCCACTATATTCTACCACACAAGGTCCAATAGGTACAATGGGCCTCCTCAGAGTTTTGGACTCGATGGATGTTACATCTAGGCAATGCTCCTGTGTAGTTCTTTGTATGAGGGTTTTCTTGTCCATGATGATAGTGAGATGACTGCTGAGGAGTGATCTCTACTGAACAGGAAGTGTCAGCCTATTATGAGGTGTGCACGATTGTTTAACATACAAACTTAATTTAAAGTGTAACTATCATTCTTTTTTCATTTTTGTAATGTGTAGGGGCAGTGATACTGACCATTTTTGTAATATACTTTAATTATTGAAATTGTACATTTCTATTAGAAAAATAGCTGTAAAGTGGCCCTTTTTGAGTCTTAGCAACGCTCCTCTGTCTTCTGTTTACATAACAGTGGAGGCTTGCTCAACACTCACTGGCAAAGATTTAAATGGCACCCCTCCATGCCAAATTCTTGATCGAACCCCTTCCCTCCAGCCAAAGGTGTAACTTGACCAGCATGAACTTTCTATAATACTGGTGTCTTATGTGGCACAAGGGTCTTTGGGCCCCCTCAGGCTCCTGGGCCCAGTAGCGAGTGCTACCTCTGCACCCCCTATAGCTACGCCCTTGGATTTCAGTAATTAAAGTATATTACAAAAATGGTCAGTATCACTGTCCCTATATATTTCAAAAAAATAATGACATTTACACTTTAAACAATAGGTATTTTTTCTGCCAATACAGTTCCTTACATCGCCTTAAGGAAAAAACAAAATATTTTTAAGCATCGGTAAAGTTAAGCTGAAAACGTGGACATTAGACCATTAGATTAAGGCTCTTGTATGCTAAAATGGCCTTTGAGACTAATTACTTTTTGCATTTCAGACTAATATATAAAAAAACTGACAATTTTCACAGAAAATGCCACATTTCCATATTTATAAATGTACATTACTACTGCACACCATTATAAGTTACACCGAGTTTCTTCCAACCATTGACAAGTTCTTCAGTGAAGTGGTAGGATCTCAAAATATCTAAGCTAA
This sequence comes from Rhinella marina, assembly GCA_900303285.1. NCBI lineage: Eukaryota > Metazoa > Chordata > Amphibia > Anura > Bufonidae > Rhinella > Rhinella marina. The sequence continues at coordinate 71,758 of ONZH01005543.1, forward strand.
CATGCCAAGGCTCATTGATTTCCTGAAAGTTCCATTGATTTGGCATCTATCTCACTTACAAATATTGTCAGGAGTTCATGGAGTCTCTCTGTTAAAGACCCTGGACTACAGCTTGTATTTATTTAAAGGTATCTCTTTATCCTTAACAAATGGTTGAATTTATCAATGAACTCTGACACTGGATCCAATTTTACTGACGTTGCATGAAAGGTGAGCAACGGATGCAATGGTCAATGATAAGAAGATATTTTTCACCACAACTGTGGTGGAGGTTCCTGTGTCACAGATTCCAGCAAAGAAAGGCAGAAATATCATTGCATGCAGCAGTATTTGTCTGGCAAAGTGCCACTATTCACGCCAGAAACCCAACTGACTCCATTATAGTGAATGGAATCCATTGAGGGTCATAGGCTAGATCCAGCTGTTTTCCAGTATTTTCTTCCTATACCAGAACAGAATACCTAATTTTTGTATGTGTAAGGGTACTTTCACACCTGCGTCAGGGGACTCCGGCAGGCTGTTTCATGTTGTACTTTTGTTCCGGCCGCCTCTCGGCAGGGTTTGTTGTGCTGTTCACCCGCCGGAACATCCTGCCGGAGTCCCCTGACGCAGGTGTGAAACTAGCCTTAAAGGCATAAATTAAAGAGATTTTCCTTAAAGGATATTCTATTCTATATTTACTCTTGGTGGTCTATCCTTAGGAAAACCATTACATAGTAACATAGTTTGTTAGGCTGAAAAAAAGACTTCCGTCCATCCATTTCAGGCTGTTATCATGCAAGTTGATGAATATTTGATTGGCAGGGGTCCGAAACCCTGCACCCCCAACTGTCCTGCACTAGCGCTTCAGAGTTAGGATCTACTATATAGTGCTAACAATATTTCTAAGTTAAAGACTTTGAGCAGTGCAAAGATATTGATGGCCTGTCCTCAAGATAGGTCATTAAATCACACCGACTTCTGGCACCCCCGCTGATCGGCTGTTTGAAGGCACAACGGTGCTGGTACAAGACCTGCTGCCACTTCAGCACTACCTGTGCGCATCTCATTTTCAGCTGCTGCACAGTGTTGTAAAGTTGCATTTACACCATGCCGCCTCTACAAGGGAGGCAATGCACAGGTAATTTTCCACTGCTACTCTTTCAAACAGCTGATTGGCAGGGGTGCCAATGAGAGCGGGTGCCCCTACTGCCGGCTGAGATCCCAGAGCCACCTCATCGGTCTGGGGCTCTGATATCAGAGTGGGCCATCCGCCAGACCTACAGTAATTACCCCGGCAACCGGAATCTGTTGCCGAGATGCTTATGTCGAAACAAGCATTTCAAGTATTTTACTCTACTGTACTGTCTACTGTTCAGGTTAAAGAGTTTTGAGTGAGCAGTAGAACAAGCAGTCGGGGAATTCAAACACGATATCACTTAGTAAGTGAGGTTAAGTGTACAAGTATATGTCATTCGTAAGAGTATATATTTTAAATTTTAGAATAAACTTAACAAGGGAAAAATGTTCTACAGTAGAAGTTGTCATTGCTTAGATACAGTGGCAATGTGGGTCCATCAGCTGAAGTGTTGAGGGATCTGGGCTCCCAGGTCTAAGGCAAAATCTGAAAGCAGGCATTATTAGAGATGAGTGAATCGATTCAAAGTAGAAAATTGATTTGGGTTTGAATCAGCTGGACCGGTTGACCAACTTGATTCAAGTAAGAACCAATTCCACCCAAAACACAAGTGCTTCGATTGGCTTGAAAAAGTGTGTATGACATTCTGGTCCCCCAGGAATATTCACTGTAGTCTCTTTTTTATGTTTTTTAAATTTCCCCTCTGTCTTACTTTCTCTCTCACGACCCAAATTGAATCATCTAAAAAAATGAATTCAGATGCAGCTTGAATTTTTGTAAAATTTGTGTTGAATTCGGTTCATCTACAGCCAGTTATCTCATCTTTAATTATTACAAATTTCTCAAAAGCTTTAGTTTTCAGCAAATCCAAAACTTTTGGGATTTGTCCTGCATGAATAATGTCTGCCGTTTTACAGACCAAATACAGAAAAGATGAGGAAGGAGGAACATATGATCTCAGGCAGTGTGCTTGTGGAGCTCCTGACTCTTCCCTGACAGATGATGTAGGGGGAAAGAGAATAACTTGGCGCGTTAAATTTCATTGCCCCATTCTTGTGCTCTCCTGAGGCAAAAGTGACCATCAGAGGTGCCTGGACGCATCTTTCTCCTTCGTTTCCATTGAAACTACATACATTCTCAATGTGTCAAGTGTTTATGTATATTGAGGAGTCGAGAGACATACTGGAGCTGACGGATGAAATGGCTATTGAAGGTATATGGGCACCTTAAAGGGCTCTGGGTCATCTCAAACATCAGGGCCTCTGTGTGGCTGCTACCTCTGCACCCCCAATAGCTAAGCCTCTGTTCTCCGAGTATGGAGAACATCTATACCTATTATACTCATGAGCACATATTATTATTAAACTCCACTATTAGATTACATGTCCTTGGCTTAGTATCATAATAGATGATGATGAACAAGAGACACCAAGGTTGAATATTTCATTTTTATTATGGAACCACAAAGCGGGAATTTATCAGGCCCCATGCATTTTGCATCAAAGGGACAAAATTATTTGCGCATACCTTTTTTTTGTGCAAACCTTTGAGACAGAAATTTTTACAAAAAAGTGGATGTGGCTTAAAGGGGTTATCCCATGAATAATGTAAAAATGAAAATCATAGTACATTAAATCTTCTTTCTAACAAAGCTAGAACCAGCCCTGCACCTCACATGGATCCAGAGTTCTCTTCATTCATCACTCCAGTTGTTCAGCTAGATATACAGTATTTCAAACTGTCAGCTTATGGGGTGTGTTTTTTTCTCAGGGGGCGTGTCCAGACTGCAAGGATTGAACTGAGCATGTGCTTTCTTCTCAGTGAGCAGGACAGAGACATTAGAAAAAGAGAAAACAGCAGGTGGCGCTATACAGATTAATTCCATTGAATAACTCAGTAGCTATAATACATTTTCAATTACATGCAATTACACAAGTATTCACATCCATTCGCTGGTTTGAAAACTGTAGAATATTCTTTGTGGGACAATCCTTTGAAGGACTTCAATTTCTTTTGATAAAAACTCAAGGCATTATTGAAACATTCTAGCAGAACCCTCGCCAGGATGCAGTCCACATTAGAACCACTAGGTGGCCACATAAGGACACATATAGCATAAACAACTCCCCACAGAGTATTGCATTTGCATCATTATTTGGCAGTGTGGAGTGAATAAACAAATCAAAGAATGTTAACCTCTTGAAAGGGTTGTCCAGGATAAGAAAAACTTGGCTGCTTTCTTCCAAAAAAAGCAACATCCCTGTGCGGTATTGCAGCTCTGCCCTTTTGACTTCAATGGAGCTGAGCTACAATACCAGACACAGCTGTGTTGTTGTTTTCAGAAGAAAGCAGCCATGATTTTGTAAGCCTGGACAACCCCTTTAAAATGAAGCCTCTTCAGACTGGACATCTTAACCCCCTCGGCCATTAACCGTCGTCACCGTCCTCTCTCTGTCAGGACGTACACTGCGGTCTACACTGTATTCCGCGCTAATAGTGTTTCCAGGCAGTCATTTGGAGAATTATTTTTACTCCGTATTAATGCAGGCGGCAATGGATGCAGCGAGATAATTTACACCTCTGAATTATGGAGATAAATGTGTAAGATTGTGAAGAAAATATTATTCAAACAGTAACACATTACCTTGTGTATATGACATCCTATATACAGCATATGCAAAGCGCTGCCGATACTGCACGGTGACTCATACTGGTTTACATTTATATGAAACTGATATGTCTGCTATAAAACAAATATAAAGAATAACATATCTAGAATAATAAGCTTTATCATTGCCATCCCGGGCATAGGAGACATGTGATCGACATGGGCAATGGTAGCTTAAAGGGCATCTGTCAGCAGTTTTGTACCTATGACACTGGCTGACCTGTTACATGTGCGCTTGGCAGCTGAAGGCATCTGTGTTGATCCCATGTTCATATGTGTCTGCATTGCTGAGAACAATGGTGTTTTGATATATGCAAATGAGCCTCTAGAAGCAATGGGGGTGTGGCCATTACACATAGAGGATCTGCTCTCCCTGCAACTGCCACACCCTCTGCACTTTAATTAACAGGGCCATGTGTGATGATGTGAATCAGAGGGGACAGCAGTTGTATAGAAAATGGAGCCTCTAGGTGAAATGACAACGCCCCCATTGCTCCTAGAGGCTCATTTGCATATTTGAAAACACAATTTTTCTAGAAATGCAGGAACATATGAACATGGGACCAACACAGATGTCTTCAGCTGCCAAGTGCACATGTAACAGGTCATGAGTACAAATCTGCTGACAGATGCCCTTTAAAGGGATTTTCCATTTTTACGCTAACAAATCTTAATCCCCTAATGACCGCTGGTGCATTTTTTTAATAGCCTTTTTACGGCGACTTAGGGTACAGCTGAGAACAGGAGCTCTGCTCTCATACGAAAACCAGGCTCCTGCTCTAAGGGTCCAATCGCATGTCCTCAAAATGGTTCCGCATCTGTTCCGCAACCATTCATTTTCAATCGGGCCGCACTGTGTGCTGTCCGCATCTGCACTTCCGTTCCGCAGCCCCGCCAAAAAATTGAAAATGTCCTATTCTTGTCCGCAGTCACGGACAAGAAAAGAAAAGTCATTTCTACGTGTGAATATACCCTTATGGCAGAAGCACCTATCCGGGGTATTTAACTCCTTAGACACCTGACAGAGCTCCCTCTGTCAAGCATCAACACCCCGCAAATGAGACACCCCTGCAAGTAATTATTGCAAAATATAGCAGATCTTGCGACTTTTTTGCACTAGAGATCCGCGTGGGGGAATTAAAAATTCCTCCCTATGACTGGCTTTATGATGCCAGTCTCATTGTATCTGCCACCTTGTCCTTTTAGAGTCCCGCTATAATACAATAGATAAATGTCCATATTGACTCCATCAACTCAATTTAGGAATATAAGGGATTTTTTTTAATCTCATCTAATCCTCTGGCAAACCGAGAACCGGTTATGTACATATGAGAGTAATGACTCCCAAAAGCTCGTTTTTACATAGATTTTCCTTTTTCAATTCACCTCTGTGCTAATGTACTTCTCCGAGAAAAGATGGAAAAGATACAGATTTTAAAAATACCTAAACCGGCTCGAGCCTAATTTCCCATGGGGCTGATAAGACTTGCCATATTTCCTGCTCCTGTTCTTGTTATTGTGTTATCGGGCCCCTGATATAGACACACACTTCCATTTCTGTCCTCTTCATGTTATACTGGGAAAGCAGAAGAGTCTCAATTTTCAATCCATTATGTACTTAGGTAAATAATATGTAATGGTTAGATTTACTAAAGCCATTTGTTAGAGGTTAAGTGCGGTAATATGCTCTCATTTACTCTCTTCCCCTAGTATGTGAACAAAACATGGATATTCAGAGTGATGATACATAATGTTAACCTTATATTCAATGAGATATCTGAGAATGTGCACAAATAACAGTCCATAAGAAATACAGCGAGACCCACTGTTTGTTAAAGGTCAAAGCATACCTGAGTTTAAAAAAAAATGTTTGCATAATGGATGTGCTTCTTTGTACAATTAGAATTGTGAAGGAAAAGGTCTTGTTTGGGCTTCCCTAATGTCCTTTTTCAGCCATATTATTGCATGTTTCAGCTGCACAGCTAGATGCAATTCACTCAGAAGCAGTGGGCGTATCCCTTCTTTGGAAGTCTGCCAGCACTGTACTGCTGTGACATCTTTTCCTTTACTTCCCACTATGTTTGCTTTCAGCTCCAGACCTCACAGAAAAGATAAGGAAGGGAAAACCACACTTAAAGACACACAGGAGGCTCCTATGATGTTAAGAAGCAATGTAGAAGCAGTTCTTTTATCAGGCTCAGGATTTTGGTTAGCTCTGACATGCCCCCTCTTCCTCTCTCTCTTTTACCAAGGACAGATCTTGCCTGACAACAGGCAGTGGACTGCAACTTTGGTGGAAGTGAGACCCTTAGAGGCCATGACTTTACATCTTTTTTAAGATGGATGCTGGCATATTTTTTTTAAATTAAGTAATTTAGAAATTTGCTAATTATATAATTCTCTATTAAATTAAAGAAAATTATGTGTAAATACACATTCCACGTTCAAACAACTTTTTACAGCTTAACTAATATATATTTATAATTTTGAGTAATCTTGCAAATTATATTACATTTCTTTTGTACTGATCCTGAGTTACATACTGTATTATACTCCTGAGCTGCACTCATTATTCTTATGCTGGTGAAGCCACTGTGTACATACAATGCATTACTTATCCTGTCCTGATCCTGAGTTACATCCTGTATTATACTCCAAAGCTGTGCTCACTATTCTGCTGATGGAATCACTGTGTACATACATTACATTACTTATCCTCTATTGACCCTGAGTTACATCCTGTATTATACTCCAGAGCTGCACTCACTTTTCTGCTGGTGGAGTCACTGTGTACATACAATACATTACTTATCCTCTATTGACCCTGAGTTACATCCTGTATTGTACTCCAGAGCTGCACTCACTTTTCTGCTGGTGGAGTCACTGTGTACATACAATACATTACTTATCCTGTACTGATCCTGAGTTACATGCTGTATTATACTCCAGAGCTGCAGTCACTATTCTGCTGGTGGAGTCACTGTGTACATATAGTACACAGGAGCGGTGGGACATTTAATAGGTAAGAATTTTTTTTCTTTATTTTATACTGTCCCCAATGGGATTCAAGACCACTTTTAAGACAAAGGATTTTTCTTTAAGTCTACCACAAAACATAGTGAAAGTCCGATTGATCCTACTCTCCACTAATCATATAATTTACTGTATCTGGATATGGGGGGCTTAATAAATGTTGTAATTCCATCTGTACACTACCACCACTAGGGGGAGCTAACTGCATAAGGATTTATAAAGCTGGTGCTGAACTTATTTGGAGCTCTATAAATTTCTTTGCGGTGAGCTCCACCTAGTGGTGGCTGCAACAGTTCAGTATCATCCACTGCCACCATAGACCTTATCGCCGTCATGTATCTGGCAATATAAAAACCATGAACATGGCAAAGGCTTTAAATGAGTACGTGCCATCGTAGAAATGGCTCTACATTGAGTAGGTTACGAAATATACCATTGTAAATATACCCAATGTTTTGAAGCAAATAGATTTCAAGTAATGAGTAACAGAACTCTCAAGGAACCTTATTTTAATTAACTGCATCTTTTTTTTTTTAAATGTTTGTTGAAATCCAAAAAGTGTGTAATTAATTTAGATCATCCCCGAGCATCGAGGGAGTAGACTTGTAAGTACATATTAATGCCCCGCTTGCCAATGATGAGCGGCGTTCATCCCTGGTGCCTTCAGACTACCAAGGATTTCTTACTTTAATGAAAAAAAAGTGAATTATTGACTTCGAGCTTGAATGATGAGCTCTGTTCTTAGAAGGCTTTAGTGTGGAATCATGGCAAGCTTCAATAGACCGTCTCTAACGAATTCCACCTCTCGCCTTCTGCATGAATGCTACCCGTTGGCTCTTTATCCTTCATCCATAGCTTTAGCCCAGAGGCGTGACCCCTCTACGAGTCTGATTATCCTCTAGGTCTATCCCTACTTATGGGACAGCGAATAGCCCATGTTTGATTTTATTGGCTGCTAATTAACTCTTGCAGAGGCTTTATGTCTCGATGAAAGACAGCCTCTTTGCTGAGTTTTGGGACAACTCAAAGCACATAATAAAAATGCAAATAGCAAAATGATAGAAAACGGAGACTATAAGCAAAGGAGGGGAAGAATCCCTGGTAGGGCTATTGGGTAGGCCTGATAGGTAAGATGAGAAATTGCATTAAAGTGATAGAGAGAAACGCTGGCTACAAAATATATATGCAAAAAATAGCTAAAAATTAGTTCAAATTGCAGACATGAAAAATAAAATCTTGGCATGGCTTCAATATAAAATTAAAGGAATCATGATGGTCTTCTGTAGATTCATTGGAGTTCAATTAATAAGACCGGTGTCTTAGATTCCGGTCGTAATACCCCTTTGGCTGTCGGTGAATGCAAATTTATGTAGAGACACCGGCGTATCCACCGCCTGTCTAAATCTATGCCAGCTCCCTTGCTGGCGTAGATTTAGACCATTATCTAAGACAGGAAAACAGGTGTCCATCGTCCATCCCACTAGGATCTATGGGATGATTCCCAAATAATTTATTAGATCATATGAATGATAACTGCAAAGGATATGTGCACAAGAATAACATAGCTCAAGAATAATTATCTTAGATGGGCCCAAAGTACTCCAGTCTGACCCTGGGTGAATCAATAATCAATAATATCATCGTGACCCTACAATAGGACATTATGTACATCTACTGTAATCTTAAAATGCAACTATTATTTCAGTTTATTTTAAACATAGTGTAGGCATAACAGACACTGGGGGTGGACCCACTGTGTTGTCCTGGTGGTCCCGTGATTTTCACCCTTTAATTTCTATACTGAGATCCTCGGTCTGCCACCTGATTAGTTAGTGAGAGAGTCTACTACCTGAGGAACAGAGAGAACTTACATGTGCAAGCTACTTGAAGCTACATAGACCCAAGCTCAGGGAACCTTCATCTGAGACTTTTACAGGTATTGAAACTACTTTATTATCAAAAGTGCTCCAGAGAGTAGGAAATCAGAAAGTCCAGAATCTGAAAGGCCGTGCACTGGAGTCAGTCATCCAGGTACTGTGTACGTTTATAGGTATTGCAGGCGGTGTTTTTCTATGAAAAACAGAATAGGCGCAACATAGGGTAGTATAGTCAGCAAATGGTAAAAAATTATCTCCAAACAAGAGGCTTACCTTGCTGGGTTGTGCATACAATAGGCACAACACTAATGAAAGCACGTCAGAGGGTATACGGAATCCTCCAAATGCGGTTGGTCTGCATCCAGGGATACAAGCACTTCCACACGGGGATGCCTGAGGCCTCCAAGAAGGCAAATTGATCCATTGGAGAAAGACAGAAATCCCGCAGCGCAAGGAACCAGCTAGTGGTGTCAACAGGAATTGTCATTTTTATTACGATCTGCTAATAAAGATTACAATTCCTGTTGACACGACCGGCTGGTTCCTTGCACCGTGGGATTTCTCTCTTTCTCCATTGTGCACTTTTATGGCTGAGAGACCTTACTGCTGTGAGATGGGACTTTGCAAACGCACCCTTCCACACTTGGAGATGGTTTGGTCAGCTGTATCTTAATCCACACCCACAGCCCGGGAATTTCCAGAAGTATTTAATAAGAACCTCATTGCATACCTAAGATTCTGCAGAGAGATTTTAAACAGAGACAGGGAGGAGCACTACAACCCCCATCATTACTGTGGTCCATAAACTGCTATTGGGGTGGAATTACTCTGTGATCTACCTGGAACTGTGCCTTGTTTTTGTACTACTACTCCTATTCTGCACTTTAGTAAAGAAAGACTGATTTATTAGTACCAACTGGCCTGACTCCACCATTCACCAGTTACTGCACTTGCTCTGACTTGCACCAAGACCAACACCTCACTTCAAGGGAACCACAACTACCACCAGGCAGGACCCCATACACCAGGGTGTGTCCCAAGGGAAGAAAGGGTATGACTTCAGTATGACTGCACGGTCCCAGGAAGAGCCAAAGGGGACATTTCAACGTTCAAACTTTGGAAAACATCACGTTTTTGTGATATTCTCTCAGGAATTGTTTATGCTGTAAGTGTCTATATGCGGCCGCCCAGTGGTTAAGATGTTTGCTAGCATGTAAAGGAATACCCTTTGGCTCCAAAGGACTCCAAAGGATATCAAAGTCTAGATAATAGTTTCTTTAACACATTTTAGGGCTTTCAAAAGCCCTTTCTTAAGACACTGGACATGTGGCTAATAATGTGTTGAATTTGTATCACGAGAAATTGGAGTCCTGAACACAATTTTCAGAAGGACAAGGATGGATAAATCTGGAGACAGCCAGCTCTTTGCCACCCGGACATTCCCCAGTGGTGATGCCTTTAGTTTGCTTAATAGCAATTAACAAGTTGAAATTGTGCCTATTTTACTATAAAATTTATTCATTTATCATTTTTTTTAGGCCTTGTGCACATGACTAGAGAGGAGCGATGGTTTGGAAAATTCGATTTGGCTGCTTTGCTGTATTTTACAAAAAAATTTGCTTTGTAGCGGGTACAAAGTAGCAGGTGCAATGATGTGCCGTTCCCCATCTTGGTACCCTTCAGATGCCTTGTTCATACATGATTGCGGCATCTGAGAGTTATAATGCATTGTAAAATTAACAGAAAAAAATTGAAATCATACTTACCACTTCCATTTGCTTGTGACGGACCATCTTGCTTGATGATTTTGCGCGGCCCAAGATGAACAAGATTTTGGCTGAAACCTTAAATCAAGATGGCGGTTCATCAGAAGCAAATGGAGGAGGTAAGTAGGATTTTTTTTACACTATTTCAGGTTAAATCAATTCACTACCACGGAGCACGAGGAAATTTGGCTTAGCAGCGAATTGGATTTATTGTGAAATTCAGATCGAATTCCACTTTGTTGGATTCGATTCTCTCATCTCTACACATGACCATATCCATTTTGTGGTCTGAAAATTGCAAAAACCAAAAAACACGAACACAGCGCGTCTCACATTTCATTATTCTGCACGTCCCGATCTATGTTAAAGATCCATATTCTCATCCACAAGAATATGACATGTTATAGGACAGTGGAAGAACATACGAATGTGGACAGCAGACGGTATGCTGCTTACATTTTTTATGGCCCCATTGATTGAAATGAACGGGTCCACATTCAATCCGCCAAAAATGCAGATCAGATGAGGACCAAGAATATGGTCATGTGCATGGGGCCTAAATAAAATGAGTTCTTCACTTTCATATATCTCATATTCACATTGACTTCACCCCACAGTTCTGTAAAATAATCCACGTCACCGTACAGACATTCTTCATCTTTACTTCATAAATAAAAAGCTTTCATGTTTTCTTTTTTTACTGTTTTTCATTTTTTTACTATAAGTTTTTCATGTGTTATTTCCTCTGTTACTATAACAACAATTTAACCTGCACTTTCTCTATTAGCGTTAACAGTGTCTCAAAGCTTTTACGTTCATTGTGAGATGTCTGGTACAACCTGAATATTTGTAAATTAATGGATAGACGGCGTGTGGATATCAAACCTGCTGCTTAAATAAAGTACATAGAAGCAGAAAAACATCTATGAATTAATTGCTTGAAAACTAATCATTTTTGGAACATGTAAAAGAAATGTAAGAATTTGGCTTTCAGAGTTGTGTAAGATTAAAGCCTTTTCTGATCTCAGGCATCTCCTGTAATCCCTTGTATGTTTGACATCCCCTTTGAATTGAAGACCAGCACTTAATTCACAGTTAAAATTCATTTTTTTTCTCGTATCCATCAAAATCATCCACAAGAACAAAGCACTTGTAATCTTGTTAGTAGAGGAAATTTTTTTCCAGCTGACACATTTCAGACCATCCTGGTCTTCATTTGTGGCCCACAGCTTTAGGGACTAACAGAAGTACATGTTTTTTTAAAGGCTGTAATGTCCTGCCACTCACCTTGCATATGTTGAACCAAGATGGATTGTTCTGTAGGTTCTTTGGTTTCCTACTGTACTTAACTCAAAATACATACTGATAGGTTTACTGGCTTTTATTGGAAATTGACTGTAGTCAAATCTATTTCTCTTTCAACACCTCTATAAACATTCACCTCCTAGCAATGTGCCATCACTTTATAAGATGGGAATAACTCAAGTGTAGACAAATTCATGTGAGTGATCTCTGTACAATGCTGTTGATGCTGCTAGCTCTAAGAGTTACATAAATGGGGGATACAAGAAGGAGGGTCCAAACAAAAACTCCTTGACTCCTGGCAAAACCCACCACCATAACGTTGTTGCACATATAGGCTTTTTGATGGAACTTTTTCCTAGCAAAAACACTGTGGCCAGATGTTATATGTTGGACAACAAAAAATGATAACATTCTCTGCAAACACTACATTATTTGTAGTGGTGTTTTAAGATAGTTCCCTTGGGTTTTTTGGACTTTTGGCATTTTTCAAGCTTCAGCATGCTTTGGGTGGGGAGTTGAGGTGAACAAATTACTTTGAAAATTGGTATATAGCACTCTAACGTCTCCTAGAACTATAATAGTATAATACTTATTTGAGTGAGAAATGCAAGCTAGCTCTCCTTCCAAAAGGACAAGAGTACTAAATGTTTCAATTATTATGCTTCTCTGAGTGAGATGTGCTAGCCATTTCTCCTTCTAAAAGAACAAAAATACTGAATGTCTTAAAAGAAAATTGCCTGGTTAGCTAAGTGGCCTTGGGGTGCTCTTTCTCATTAGGGAGACCACCTAGTATGCATGAAGAGTTCTGTATTCCAGCCAACACTGCTCTATCTTTCTTTGAAACATATCTGCTGGCATCAGATAGGCTAAGTGTTCTTTTCTTTTTGGTAGGAAAGCTAATTTGCAAACCTTTGGATTTATGGGAAAGATATTTAAATGAGTTTTCCTTACAAAAAGAAAGGAACCCTAAGCCTATTATCTGATGCCAGCTGGCATACGCATATATGTTTCTCAGAAAGGCAAAGCACTGTTGGCTGGACTACAACACTCCACATGCATAGTAGGTAATCTCCCTAATAGGAAAGAGCACCCTCAAGAGCACACCCAAGGCCACAGAGCTAACTAGGGTAATTTTCTTTTGAGAAAATAAATACTAATTTTCTTTTGGAAGGGGAATTGACTTACAGTGGGGAAAATAAGTATTTGATACACTGTTAATTTTGAAAGTTTTCTCGCCTACAAAGAATGGAGAGGTCTGACCTTTTTATTGTAGGTTGTAGGATGAATACATTGTATTGAAGAGAGGATGAATATGGCCATGTATTGCGAGAGTTTGGGCAACCACCTCTTTCCCTCAGTAAGAGTATTGATCGTAGCTGTGTCTTCCAGCCTGACAATGACCCAAACACACAACCAGGGCAACTGGCTGTGGCTCCGTAAGAAGCATTTCAAGGTCCTGGAGTGGCCTAGCCAGTCTCCAGACCTGAACCCAATCGAAAATCTTTGGATGGAGCTGAAACTCAATGTAGCCTGGCGACAGTCCTGAAACCTGAAAGATCTGGAGAAGAGCCTTATGGAGGAGTGGGCCAAAATCCCTGCTGTAGTGTGTGCAAACCTGGTCAAGAACTACAGGAAACGTCTGACCTCTGTAATGGCAAACAAAGGTTTCTATACCAAATATTACGTTTTGTTTTTCTATTGTGTCAAATACTTATTTCATACAATAAAATGTGAGTTAATTATTTACAAATCATACAATGTGATTTTCTGGATTTTTTTTAGATTCTGTCTTTCACAGTTGAAGTGTACCTACGATAAAAATAACAGACCTCTCCATTCTTTGTAGGTGGGAAAACTTGTAAAATCTCCAGTGTATCAAATACTTATGTCCCCCACTGTATATGTCTCATTTAAAGAAGTATAATACTGGGATATCCAGTACTCTTGTTCTTTTGTAAAGAGAACTGGCTTGCACGTCTCACTCATTAGAAGTATTCTATGTAGGTTTCTCTTGTCTTATAGGACTTATATTTTTCTCTGTTTTTTGAGAGAACCAGTATGAATCCTCAGATACCTTAGAGCAATGGGAGTGTATTTGATTCAAGTAGGATCATAGAATTTTTTCAGGCAATTTCAAATAGATTTTTCTATAGGAACAAAAAGCCCAAGTAAAATATGATGTGAATATAAAAAAAATTCCACTCCAAATTCTTTTTAAAAATGGATGAATTTTGTAGCTTTTTCTATAAGCCAAAAAAGGCCCCCAAAAAGTGTGGAATCACCGTAATAATAGATGAATTCCTTGACTGCTGCCTTTGCCTTCTACGGCCTCTGCATACTAAAGATTTCTTGTTATCCTTTTCCGTAAAATCGTTATCCTAATGTTATTTATGTCTGTATTTCAGTTTCATCGAGAAGAGGATAATTAGCACTAAACACATCATAACATATTTATGCTAATATGTACTTTTGATCACCTTGCCCTTTTTGTGAATCTCTAAGCAGGCATATCATTATCCGCTTACATTTCAGTTGAAGGAAGATGGTGTTTGATATGCATCACTTAACCTTTACTATCCCAGGTCTGTCTGGATCGGTCTTTACATTAATATTACACATGTAAGCCACTTGGACTCTACCAGAAATGCTGTAACTACTAATCGCTCATGCTCTATTGATTTACCCGTCTTTGAGCACTTCGCATAGAGAACAAGTCCATTAAATTGTACTATAGGGTAATCGTATTGCAAAGCCATCAAATCTCACTTTATAGATGTTGATAACAGAATCAACAGGAGACTCGTCTGGTTTTATGAGGAGGAATGTTTCGTGAAGTCATCAAAAAGAAGTGAAACATAGTTCCGTAATGGGACATTTAATGTGTATGAGATGGGCATATATTGTGGCACTTTGTACCATGGGCCTCAATAGAGACTCCCCAACCTCCACAGCCATATTATTTAAAGGGGTCTGCTAACACTTTAATGGGAAATGCAAGGCGCTCATCCATTAGCCAGTGAGTACAGTAGTTTCTAAGAGGGTCTTCTGCTCCTGATGATTCTGGGTTTCAGTGGATTAAAGGAACAACCGATTAATTTCAGTAAAAACTCTTTAATACTTCATTTTCCCAGTAGTGGTGCTGCAGATGAATTGATCACTTGCTATCACGTTCCACCAAAGGTTACAGCTGACTGGTGGAGGTTCCATTGTAATCAGTTAGGGGGCTCTTCTGAATCAAAAATGGATTTTCCAGAGTGGACAACTCATTCAATTCACCCCTATCTTTGTTTTTGTGGTCCTAGAGACATTACCTTGTTATCTTCAGCATTGACTACCTCGTATGGTCATATGTCAGTATGAAGTTATGAAATAGAACTTTACTATGTGTCACCATAATCCAACAGTTCACATCAGTTTGTTACCAAAATGAACGGAAACCCAAGACAGACTTCCCACATTTTTGACTAGGGAAGCTCTATGCAACTTTATACGATCCATAAGGAATGGGACCTTCAAGAATTAGAAAACAGAGGCTTAAATGGGTTGTCCAGGCTCAGAGCTGAACCTGGACATATTCCCATTTTCACCCAGGCAGGCCCTCTGATTTCATGCTTTGATTCTGTCCCTTGCTCTGAACTGTATCATGCAGAGCAACAGCATTTTTGCTTACATTTTTCACTGCTAGGCGGAGGCAGATGGGCGGGCTTTAGAGGTGCTCTAGACAAAAACCTCCACCTAGTTTACCTGTGGAGAGCCTGGTATGTCACTGGATCTTCAGCAAAAGCCCTTGACCTGTGCGCTTAAGCGAAGGGCAAGGGAGAGCATCGGAGCATGAAATGCTCCAATGCTCATGTCAGAGGGGCTGAGTGGGGAAAGAAGGGGATAAGGGTTCAGCTCTGCATCCCGACAAACCTTCTAACTAAAATACAAAGGGCCCCATCACAGGAGTCGGTCTGCACCCCCTCACTGACAGTGAACTGAATTGCAGTTAAGAAATACTGTAGCAGCATAACTTTTTTAACTTGTGCAGCAATCAATGGATTAATAATAACCTAGTTTTACAGTGAGTGACCTTTGCTGAGCATATTTATTTCAGCTTAAAAAGATCTAAAATTCTTCACTGATTTATTGCTTGGCAGATCCTCATGGTGATCTGAGCCCCAATTTTCCGATACAGAGATCAAAATTGCCTTCATAGACATAGATTACAATCATAAAATATTGGCTATTTAAGACCATCACTAGAGGGAGCTTATGAGATTGCTACATATTGTTTATACACGAAACTCTAAAATACCACAGTATTCATTAAGCTCCCTCAAGTGGTGAGTGTAGGCAGCAAGAATTTTGTCATTCAGCTCTATATGCAAGGTTTTGGAGCTCAAAATACACTGATTTTATAGAATAATCCAATGTGTATTAGCTATCTCTAAAATATATGCAAAAACACATAAACCGTACAAATAAGAATGTATTAAATAATGTCTTTTTCACCACTTGCCTCCCTGAGATATTGGCAATTTTCTAAGTATCAACCTTAAAATGTTTTAAATGTGTAAACAATGAGAAATGTGAAAAAAAATCTCATAAGCATTCTGGTAGAAACACAACAATTTTTATTCTTCGGGAAGGTGCACAGTATTTTACAATCCTGCAAGTGCTCACATACGGATGCGAACTAACAATTGCTATGCAGGTTAGATGCAGTCGGTCAATATATCAAGCAGACTACATTAATGTCCTGCAGCGTCGGTACTTGAGAATTCTTTAGTATCTTAGAAAGAAATTATAAGAAAGTTTGATACATTGGTTTTCTTGGGCACAAATGTTAAAACCATTATTCTGTCCTCGAAGACTACTTTACCTTGAGAGAGTCTACTGGAAATACAAGGGAAATGTAAAGTCTTTCAATATTCAGACTTATACCCTATATGAGATTATAATATTTTTTTTTGTTAAACTAGTCACTTAATTTTTTTAAAAAACTTTTAGATCAATAAGATTTAATAATTAAAGCAGTATTCAGAATGATATATTCTAAACAATACCTGTCATGAAATGGGTCACTTTAATTTTAGAATAGTTTCCCTGATGATAATGTGTCCTTGATCAGAATTAATCTCCTAAGGAGCAAATATTTAGTTACCCTACAACGCCTCCACAGGAAAAATAAAGTATTACACATTTCTCATTCAAATGGATGAAGTGTGGGAAAGCAGATATGTCCTCCATAGAGAGAGAGAGAGAGAGAGAGAGAGAGGTTCTGTTTGTAGTCAGTGTTTGAGGTCCAATAGACCAGGTTGTTGAATGGGTGACTACTCTCTGTTAACTCTGATTTTCTTACTATATGGTACTTGAAAACGTTTTTGTTTTTTTCCTAAGCCAAAAAGTCTGTTTTTAAGTAAGGATAAAAATGCTGTTTCTTCTAATGGACCCAAGTGCTCGAAGCTGGGTAATGCCCCCATAATCAGCTTTTGGAAGGAGAATATGTAATTTAAAAGGAAGTGGCCAGAAAATGAACACCTTTGAGATAAGGTGTTTATATTCTCTAATCCCATAAAGAAATATTTTTTTTCTGTCCAGAGTACCCCAAGCACTGCATATTTTGTTGCCATATACCTCTATTTCATGTCACTACTTTCCTTCCGCTATCTTCAGCATCACTGCATCCTGGCAGGAAGATTACATTCAGAACTTCCTGTTTCCATCAGCTTCCTGCTGGGTGCCATGCTTTGTTCTGTAATACTTCACTGGGCTTGCTCTAACATGGGGACTGTAGAATTTCTTTAAAGGGTTATACCACGATTGAAGTAAAAAAAAAAAAAAAAATTATAAATCAGACATCATATAGTACATGACAACCTCTTTCTAACAAGACTAGATCCAACCTTGTACCTTGGGTGGATCCAAGGAATGGATCCATTAATTACTCTAAAATTCTCTTCAAGATGGCAGCTCAAGGGCAGTGTCCTTTCTCAGGAGGTGTGTCCTTTTTGTTGCAGCACCCAGCAAAAAAGATAGAACATATCCTATTCTTGTGAGTTTTGTGGACAAGGATTGGATATTTCTATTGAAGTGAAAAAGAAAATGTCAGCATGCACACGGACAGGATCCGTGTTTTGTGGATTCATGATTTGCGGACAGCAAAACACATACGGTCATGTGCATGAGCCCTAAGAATGTATACACACTGTCTTAAAAGTGCATGTCGGAGTCCTTGTCATGAACAAGTGTTGACTGGTGTGGGGAGATGTCCTGCTGTGTGCCATTTTTGGACTTTTTTTTTTAATATTTGAAATTGGTTTTATCCAAGACCTGAGTGCTGGACACACTATTTTTTTTCTACAATGGATTTGCTTCTCCTAAGGATCCGTGTGCCGAGGACTAACAAAGGCGGTGAGCTGATTGCATTTATTTCTCTGTAAAAACGATATGTGTTTTTTTTTTTTTTACAAGTCTTAGCAGCAATTTTTTTGGCTGCAACATGAGTTTACCAATAAAAACATAACATTAAATCTGAAATGCTTTTTTCTAGTTTTATAGCTTTTTTTTTTTTTAATTTCTGTGCAGCAGATTATTGAATTCTTTTCATCTGGAAACAGGGAGCAGAGTTGAGTTCTTAGTGAGAGAATCCCTTACTCAGGTAGCGTTATGCTTGAAAGAACACACCAATTCTATTTTGTATGAATCATTCTGTATTTCTCCTCAATATCGACATATCAATCCGTATAAAACCACCTGTCAATACTTCACTTCCAGCAGTAGTGTAAGAAATAATATCGTTCATCATCCTTCACTGTGCCGGGAAAATGACTGATGTGTAGCTTTTACGGTTTCTATATGTTTGTGAAGAGATAGTGTGGAGAAAGCTGTCGGAAGTGAATTAATTTTAGGACATAAAAGGGGTTGTAACAGCATACAAGTGGGAATTTATCAAACCCTGCACTCCAGAATTCTGGCTTCAAAAGTTTGCCACTCACTTAGGTTGGGAAATTAAGCGTGGTTAGCGTCAAACTACAGTAATTGAAGCCAAAGTCATCAATGTTAAAAAAAAGTTGGCAAACTGGTAAAGAGGTACTGGACAAAGTGAAGTAACATCTCAATGCAAAAAACAAAATTAGGGCGGGTTCACATCACCGTTATGGATTTTGTTCTTGTTTACCATTAGAGATGAGCGAATTTTTAAAAAATTTGATTTGGAGATGGCAGTGGCAGCAGCATCAGCAGACTATAGAGTGGCACGACGACAGTGTGGCCAGGTGGCAGCAGCATGAGTAGGCCACAGAGTGGCAGAATGACTGACCCTGGAAGTGGCAGCAGCAGTGGAAGTAGTAGTACAATTTGGAGGCCACAGAGTGGCACAATTACATAATTTTGACGTAGCTGCAGTTAGGAGACGGCATGTGGAGTCGGCGGCGGGAGCAGCATCAGGCTGGAGAGTGGCATGGTGACATACCCTGAAGAGCAGACCGTAAAAAAGAATTCTCGGCCTTTTGGTTAAGTTCAACTGTAGTATATGTTCTTATCAGTATTGGGGCTATTTATGCCAGCGGACGGGAACGTAAGACAGAGGAGGTGCAGTGAAGGCTCCAGCTTTGCCTCAACTGTGGCAAAATGTCAGTATTGACACAGTACGCTAAGAAAGCTCGGAGTTCCATCTTGAGATCGAGCTGGCAGTCTGCAGGGAGCTGAGCTACCAACTGTGGGAGACCCTGCCTCTCGCCTCCCCCATGCTCATCGCTGAGTGTCCCGGGGGCCGGAATCGTTTACTTTTAAATATTCGAGTATTCAAAACAAACAGGGTTTCCTGTATACTTGAGCTATGAATAATGGAATAGGACTACAGAACGTACCAAAAATTTACGAGTGACGTGCTGCTGCCGAGCAGAAGGTCCAAAAAATTCTAATAAATTTTGAGGCCACAGAGTTGCAGAATGACAGACCCTGGAGGAGGCGGCAGCAGCAGTCAGACAAATTTACTAGGCCAACGAGTGGCACTGTAACAGCATCTGAAAGAGGCAGCAGTCGAATACATTTCAAGGCCACAGAGTGGCACAGTAACAGCCTCTGAAAGAGGCAGCAGTCGAATACATTTCAAGGCCACAGAGTGGCACAGTAACAGCATCTGCAAGAGGCAGCAGCCGAATACATTTCAAGGCCACAGAGTGGCACAGTAACAGCATCTGCAAGAGGCAGCAGTCGAATACATTTCAAGGCCACAAAGTGGCACAGTAACAGCGTCTGCAAGAGGCAGCAGTCGAATACATTTCAATGCCACAGAGAGGGAGAGACAGCAGGAGTCATACCAACTTTAATAAGACAGACTGGCACAGTGACATACCCTGGGAGAGGCAGCAGCAGTCATAAAAATTTAAATGCAACATACCGTAGAGTGGCACAATTACATAATTTGGAGGTAGCGGCAGCTAGGAGACAGCGTGTGAGTAGGCCACAGAGTGGCACAATTACATAATTTTGACTTGGCAGCAGCTAGCAGACGGCATGTGGAGTCGGCGGCAGCACCATGAGTAGGCCACAGAGTGGCACAATCACATAATTTGGAGGTAGCGGCAGCTAGGACACAGCATGTGGAAGCGGCAGCAGCAGCATGAGTAGGCCACAGAGTGGCACAATTACATAATTTGGGGGTAGCGGCAGTTAGGACACAGCGTGTGGAGGCGGCATCAGCATGTGTAGGCCACAGAGTGGCACAATTACATAATTTTGACGTAGCGGCAGCTAGCAGATGGCATGTGGAGTCGGCGGCAGCAGCAGAGTGGCACAATCACATAATTTGGAGGCAGCGGCAGATTCTACATATAGCCATGTTCACCTCCTCAGGCGTCTTAATAAAAAACTTCCACACCGCTGAGTAGGTGATTTTACCACCAACACTCCGTACTGACTGAGTGGTACCTCCGCTGCCTGGCTGAGCCCCTGCGCCGCTTTTTTCAAGGCCGGAAAGCACCTGCGAAGAGTGCGGTCTACCTCGTTCCTGTTTGGCTCCCGACCTCGCACTGCTGCCACTCCGCTGACTAACGGCCACACTACCGACTTGCTGCCTGCACCGCTGCCTGACGCGCAAGCTGTCAGTCTCGTCTGCAGATGATGATAATGATGATGAAGCCCTTGCTTCACCGGGCTCCCAAGTGCGATCGGCTACATCATCATCAACTACAGTTTGCACGTAGCTAATGTCCTCCTCAACTGTCTCGGTGTACAAAGCCTGACCGTTCTCAACATCACCTCCCACTACACTCTCCTCATAGGTGAGGGCACTGGAGATGCTCCAGGCCCATGCCAACTAAGGGTTGTGTCTGACAAACCCACCGACTCTTGGCTGGGGGTTTCAGATGTCATCTGGGAGGAAATGGATGACTGAGTCAACCATTCAAAAACATCTGGGTTGGTGGTCAACACACGACCACCAGATGACACCGGTAGCTGTGGCCTCGCCGAGTGACCCCTAATGCCACGTCCCCTTCCTCTGCTGAGACCTGTGCCTGTTCCCGAAACTTTTGTGTCACTGCCCCTCCCCTGTGAAGGGCCTGTCACCCCTCTGTCTGACATCCTGTTTGATTAAAAAATGTAAAATAAAATAAAATGAAGAATCCCCCCAAAAATTATACTTTGCTCACTGCCTTGCACAACGGCTTAACTATTTCTTTCAGAAATAACGTCACCTACACAGTGTGTTAACAATGGGTTACTGAACTGCAGTATAATGGGTTACTGCACAGCACTATACACGTTGTTTATATATAGACTGACGCTGCAACTATAGATGTAAAAGGAACAAGCCCAGAACCACGTCTTAACTCTTTTTTGAGCAATTCAACTTCACTGACTACGTTAGCACAATATCACGCTTTTCTGTTTGGATGGCGAATGCCGCCAAAAATACTTAGTTAAAAAGAACAACCACAAAAAAATGTATTAATTGTTTTTTGGCCAATTCAACTTCGCCAAGGAAGTTTTATTTATTTTTTTTACCCAACACAACACAAAGGATAACTTTTTTTTTTTTCTCTATAAATGTACCCCAAACAAAGCTCTGACCCTCTTACTGCACTGCAACAAGGAACACAAGTGGTGCTTCTTTGAATAAAGCACCCCAATACAGCCTTTAGAACAGAGTGCCCCAAACCCCAATACCCAGTCACTGCTGCTCAGTGTACCAGAATAGTGATTTCACTGCCTGATAATCCCCTACGGATTCTGTCTAGAAATTGTCCCTCTCCTATCCCTGCAGTTCAGATTATCTATCCCTGATCTCCTCATTTCTTTTCTTTAGCAACGTTTTTCTATCACTTGCCCTGTCTCTGCTGACGTTTGTCTCTGGTCTAAAATCAATTGCAAATGGCGGATTCCAGCGCTGCAGAGCTATTTATAGGGCTGTGACATCACAGGACCTGGCTGGCTGCTAATTGGCTACATGTCTGCATGTGATCGCATTGTGGGTGTTTACTTCTTTGTACCAGAAGTTCTTCCCCCATGTCATGCCATGTGCTTGAGGCCATTTTAGGGGAAAAAAAAAAAAAGATTTGTTACCACGAATCGCCATGAAATTCGCTTTCGTGGCAAATCGAATTTTCCATGAAATTCGTAACGAATTCCACTTCGTCAGCTTTGATTTGCTCATTTGATTCGCTCATCTCTATTTACCATATTATAACGGGAAAGTAACAGAATCTATAAGACGGAAGTCAAAATGGAAACCTTTAAGAGGCGTTCCGTTTTGATCTGTCATAATTTGATCCGTCCGTAATAAATTATGCAAGACGGAAAACAAAGTCCTGTCGTCCTGCATAACAGAAACAAGACGGATCCGTTATGATTGTCCATAGACTTCTATTATGACAGAAAGCAAAACGGAATGCCTTTTAAAGGCTTCCGTTTTGCATTCCATCATAATACAAGTCTATGGGCAGCATAAGACTATTTTACACTAGCGTGTTTGCTGGCTCCGGCAGGGTTTAGCAAAAACGCTTCCATTACTGATAATACAACTATCTGCATCCGGTTGTATTATCTTTAAGAAACAGAAGACGTCATTAACTCCATTGAAAGTCAATGAAGGACAGATCTGTTTTCTATTGTGCCAGATTGTATCAGAGAAATCGGATGCATCCCCGTTGACTTGCATTGGCTCTGCTGACAAAGACTGTGAGTGATGTCAATCTTTGTACGTCACTGTGGAATATGTTGGCACTATATCAACAAAGGAAAAAACATAAATTGGCATAAAAAATCATCATCTAGGCTCCAAAGTTTGGTGCACACCTTGCTAATTATAAAAATTTGGCCAGTACTAGTTTAAGATCCCGCTGAACTAGATGGTACTAATCAAAGTCTCCCAATGGAGGGAGCAGAGTTGCCTTATAGAATATAATTAGAGATGAGCGAGCATGCTCGTCCGAGCTTGGTGCTCGTTCGAGTATTAGGGTACTCGTAAGTGCTCGCTGCTCGGACGAGTATCTCGCCATGCTCGAGGAAATGGCAACTTCCGCATCGTGCTTTTTTGGCGCCTAAAAACACAGCCAATCACAAGCCAGGAGACTCTGCGGTACACCCAGCATCACGTGGGGCCCTTACATGTCGATAGCAGGGGTTGGCTGGCCTGATCAGGTGACCCTGGAATATACTAGTGACTGGCCGCGGTGCTCGGCTCAAATGCCGTCTGGATGTCGTTAGGGATAGAGCTGCTGCGTTTCAGGGACAGTGTTAGGGCCTGCATTTAGTTCTCTGTTAGGCAGGGATCATCCACAAAGAACCCAAAAGCCCTTCTAAGGGCTAGAAGACATTTTTTTTTGTCTCCTGACTTGGCTGGCAGGCTGGCACTAGTAGTGCAGCTATCGCCATATATAACCCCCTTTTTTTTTTGTTATATCTCAGTGATACAAATCCATTGCACACAGCAGTGTGGAACCATTCTGTGTGTCACAGTTCAGTAAACTCCCTATTTTCTGTCCAGGTGACATATATAACCCCCTTTTTTTTTTGGGTTATATCTCAGTGATACAAATCCATTGCACACAGCAGTGTGGAACCATTCTGTGTGTCACAGTTCAGTACACTCCCTATTTTCTGTCCAGGTGACACTTTCTGTATGTCACCGAATACAACCAAGTCATTTGCTACCTGTCACGTGTAAAGCTTGATCCTAAAAATCTCTGTGCAACATTTGTCTGGGTCGCAGTCTAAATAGCCACCGTCAGTAGGGTGTCAGTCAGCTGTACAATAGTTTCTGCACGTCACGTTCCCAAAAAAACAAAACTAAAAAAAAATATAAAAAAAAAATATAGAAAAAAATTAGTTGTATTTCTTGTTTTAGCTCAGTGATACAAATCCATTTCACACAGCTGCGTGTAACCTTTCTGTGTGTCACAGTTCAGCACACTCACTCCAATCCGTATATTCTGTCCAGGTGACACTTTCTGTACGTCACCGAATACAACCAAGTCATTTGCTACCTGTCACGTGTAAAGCTTGATCCTAAAAATCTCTGTGCGACATTTGTCTGGGTCGCAGTCTAAATAGCCACCATCAGTAGGGTGTCAGTCAGCTGTACGATAGTTTCTGCACGTCACGTTCCCAAAAAAACAAAACTAAAAAAAAATATAAAAAAAAAATATAGAAAAAAAATTAGTTATATATCTTGTTTTAGCTCAGTGATACAAATCCATTTCCCACAGCTGCGTGTAACCTTTCTGTGTGTCACAGTTCAGCACACTCACTCCAATCCGTATATTCTGTCCAGGTGACACTTTCTGTACGTCACTAAATTAAACCAGACTGAACAAGTTTGTGGGTTTCAGTAAACCAGGCCCATTTATTTTATTTTTTTTATAGAATACACTTATATACAGAAAATGTTGAACCCCAGGGCTAAGGGTCGAGGACGAGGACGAGGGCGTGGGCATTCAATTACTGCAGGGGGCAGAGGCCGTGGTCCTGGGCAGGGTGAGACAGTACCTGCTGATGAGGGAGCAGGGGAACGCCGCAGAGCTACACTCCCTAGCTTCATGTCTCAACTTACAGGGACACATGGTAGAGGAAACCACAACAGTGCGAACAGCTGATCTGGTGGATTGCGGATAATGCTTCAAGTAATTTGTCCACCAGTCAGTCTTCCACGCAGTCCACCCACGTTACCCAAGGGAGCACTCCTCTGGCTCCTCCACCTCAACCTCCTTTCCCCCAGTCTGCCCCCTCCCAGGAAAATTTGCAATGCATACTCTCAGGAACTGTTTTCTGGACCCTTCCCAGAGTCACAAACCACTTCTCAGGTTGCTGCTGACCTCTTTCCCGATGCCCAAGTTTTCCAACTGTCGCAGTCTGTGGGTGATGATGATGATGATGATGACAATGTTGAGTTAGTGGAAGAAGTTTGTAAAGAGGTGTCGGACGATGAGGAGACACGGTTGTCAGACAGTGGTGAAGTTGTTGTAAGGGGAGGAATTCCGAGGGGGGAGCAGACTGAGGAATCGGAGGATGACGAGGTGACTGACCCAAGCTGGGTTGATATGCCGAGTGAAGACAGTGCTTCTGAGGCAAAGGCGAGTGCTGCACCAGAACAGGTTGTAAGAGGCAGTGGTGTGGCCAGAGGGAGAAGCAGGGCCAGAGCTGGTGCATCAGCAGCAACTGTTTCACGTAGTGAAGCTCCCGTGGCGAGGCCTAGATGTTCGCACGTCTGGAGGTTCTTTAAAGAAAGTGAGGATGACCGACGGACTGTGATGTGCAACCTGTGCCACACCAGGATCAGCAGGGGTGCCACAACTACTAGCCTAACCACCACCAGCATGCGCAGGCATATGAGTGCTAAACACCCCACTCAATGGAACCAAGGCCGTTCACCACCTCCTGCGGGTCACACCACTGCGCCTTCCCCTGTGTCACTCGCTGCCTCTGCTAGTCAACCCCCTGCCCAGGACCCCGGCACGAGCGCCTCCCGCCGGAAAACCACACCTTCGCCTCCACGATCCTCCACAGTGTCCACCAATGTGTCCCAGCGCAGCGTTCAGCTGTCTTTACAGCAGACGCTGGAGCGCAAGAGGAAATACAGTTCCACCCACCCCACATGCCCAAGCCCTCAACGTCCACATCTCCAAATTGCTGAGCCTGGAGATGCTGCCCTATAGGCTGGTAAAGACCGAGGCCTTTCGCAATCTCATGGCGGTGGCTGCCCCTCGGTATTCGGTCCCCAGCCGCCACTATTTTTTCCCGATGTGCCGTCCCAACCCTACACCAGCACGTGTCACAGAACATCACCCGTGCCCTGACCAACACTGTTTCTGAGAAGGTCCACCTATCCACGGACACGTGGACAAGTGCTGCCGGGCAGGGACACTATATATCACTGACGGCACATTGGGTTAACTTGGTGGAGGCTGGGACCGAGTATGACCCTGGGGCCGCTCATGTACTGCCCACACCAAGGATTGCGGGGCCTACCTCGGTCACGGTCTCTCAGACGTAGTATGCCTCCTCCTCCGACCCCTCCTCCTCCTCCACCTCCTCCTCCGAATTACCATCCGTGGGCACGGCGCCTTCAGTCGGTAGCTCTAGGCGCAGCAGCAGTGCCGTGGGTAAGCGCCAGCAGGCGGTGCTCAAACTGCTGAGTTTAGGTGACAAAAGGCACACCCGCCCAAGAGCTGTTACAGGGCATCACGGCGCAGGACCGATGTGTGGCTGGCACCCGCTGAACCTCAAGCCAGGCATGGGTTGTGTGTGTCAATGGGCGTAACCTGGTGACGGCTCTGCAACTCGGCAGACTGACACATGTGCCATGCCTGGCCCACGTGTTCAATCTCATAGTTCAGCGGTTCCTCAAGACATACCCCAATCTGTCTGATTTGCTCACCAAGGTGCGCCGCATCTGTGCGCATTTCCGCAAGTCCACCACAGATGCTGCCACTCTCAGGCAGCGGCAGCGCCGCCTACAACTGCCCGCCTCACCGACTGTTGTGCAACGTGCCCACAAGATGGAATTCGACATTAAACATGTTATCCAGAGTTTAACAGCAGCGCAGAGCCATTGTAGACTGCCAGATGTCAACTTCCACAAGAACTGGTAGTCAGGTCAGTCAGATTCCTCAAGTCTACAATGAGGAGTGGACGTGGATGTCTGATATCTGCCAGGTGTTGAGCAACTTTGAGGAGTCAACACAGATGGTCAGCGGCGATGCCGCCATTATTAGCCTCACCATCCCGCTGCTTTGCCTGTTGAAAAACTTACTGCTCAGCATCAAGTCGGATGCTTTGCGCTTGTCACAAGAGACGGTGGAGGAAGATACGTCGCTTGATAGCCAGAGCACCCTCTGTCTGTTTCTCAGCGCGTATCGGAGGAGGGGGATGAGGATGAGGAGGAAGAGGGGGAGAATGTCGGCGAGACAGTAGAGGGCACCAGTTGCTCAGTCCTTAACTCTTGAGCGTGTTTGGGCTGAAGAGGAGGACTTGGAGGAGGAGGAGGAAATGGAGAGTCAGGCCAGTGAGGAGAGGGAATTCTTGAGTGTTGGGACTCTGGTGCACATGGGCAGACTTCATGTTAGGCTGCCTATCCCGTGACCTCGCGTTAGAAGAATTTTTTCAAACACCGATTACTGGGTGTTCACTCTCCTGGACCCACGGTACAAGCAGAACCTTTCCACTCTCATCCCTGCAGAGGAAAGGAGTATGAGAGTGAATAGATATCAACAGGCCCTGCTGCACAAGCTGAAACAATTCTTCCCATCTGACGCCGCTAGCGGCAGAGGGCATGGTTCTGTGGGCCAAGTAGCGGGGGAGAGGAGGCGAGCAGGCAGCTTGTCCAGCACTGGCAGGGGAACGCTCTCCAAGGCCTTTGCCAGTTTTATGTCACTCCAGAAAGACACTGTCACCCGTCCCCAGTCTAGTCAGCAGAGTAGGGGGGAGCTGTATAGAAAGATGGTGAGGGAGTACCTAGCTGACCATACCAACGTCCGTAGCGATCACTCTGCTCCATACAACTACTGGGTTTCAAAGCTGGACACGTGGCCTGAACTGGCGCTGTACGCCTTGTAGGTGCTGGCCTGCCCTGCCGCTAGCGTGCTGTCAGAGCGGGTATTCAGTGCAGCTGGTGGCGTCATCACCGATAAGCGTACACGCCTGTCAACTGACAGCGCTGACAGGCTGACGCTTATTAAAATGAACAAAGCCTGGATTTAACCCGGAATTCAAATCTACCTCCGGGGGAAAGCAGCTAAAGATTTAAACATTACTTATGTATCCGATTCCTCTTCTCTACTCCTCATACTCCTCCCTCCTCCTCCATATCGTCTTTGCCTATCGCTGAACAAAAAAACGCCATTTTTCAGAGGTCCAACTGGCACTCTTTTTACCACAATTTTTCAGGAGGGCCCCTACAGGCCCTCTATTTAAACTAATTTTTTCAGAGGTCCACCTACAGGCCCTCTCTCCAAGCAATTTTTCCGGAGGTCCACCTACAGGCCCTCTCTCCAAAACAATTTTTCCGGAGGTCCACCTACAGGCCCTCTCTCCAAACAATTTTTTCCGGAGGTCCACCTACAGGCCCTCTCTCCAAACAATTTTTCCGGAGGTCCACCTACAGGCCCTCTCTCCAAACAATTTTTCCATTCCGGAGGTCCACCTACAATTTTTCCAGAGGTCCACCTCTCTCTCAAACAATTTTTCGGAGGTCCACCTACAGGCCCTCTCCAAACAATTTTTCCGGAGGTCCACCTACAGGCCCTCTCTCCAGTTCCAGTTTCCAGTTTTATTTGCGCAAAACTGCGTAAATTTTTTTTTGGGATAGGTGTGAAAAATAATATTACCTGCGTATCTATATTGCCCAACATTGGATACGGTAGCAAGTAGAAGACCAAACACATGCTGCCCACAGGGTTCCGCAAATCCTGTCCACAATGTCATGGAGCTCGAGGT
>ONZH01005544.1:0-69280 GCA_900303285.1 Rhinella marina
AGGTTACTGCCAATCCAAGTGGAAATCTCTCTATGGCCCAGAGACGTAACCTAAAACTTCCAGGACCTCATCTGCAATGGTGTCTTCTTAGGGTACGGCCACGTGGTCAGGTTATCTCATGCAGTTTTGGAAACCAAAACCAGGAATAAATTCAAAAAAAGAGTAGAACTAATATCTGTCCTATACTTTCTCTCCCATCATGATCCACCCCTGACCTTGGCTTCCAAAACTGCATCAGAAACCGGACCGTGTGGTCATACCCTAATTTGACAGAGGAGTCTCAGAGCTTCCTCAGCTATGAGGGTCTAGCTGCAGATGCTCCCCGTAGCTATATCCCTACACAGTGTCAATTAAAGGGGTTATCCCATACTTCATGTAAGAAATGTAAATTATACATCATGTAATACACGGCAACCTCTTTCTAATAAAGCTAAAAACCAGCCCTGTACTCTCACATGGATCCAAAGATCTCCACCATTCATTCATCTCATTGCTCTGCTAGATGGCAGCTAAGGAGCACCTGTCCTTTATCAGGGGATGTGTCCTGTCTGCTGCAGCTGGTAATAACTAAAGGATGGATCTGAGCATGCACGTCCACCCCAGTGAGCTGGACAGAGAAATTAGAAAAAGAGCACAAGGTGGCGCTATACAACATTAGTGTTACATGGTCATTTTTACATGTTATGTGGTCATTCTGATATATGGACAATCTACCTCTAATTTTGTGAGCTCTCTAGCTTTGTTATATGCGCATTCTCTTCTAAATCTAATAATACATGGGCAATATGGGTCTCTCGTGGGGACACTCTGTGGGCACTCTATATCGAATACATGAGCACTTCTATATATGACATTTAAATTTAAGGTATGAAACACAGAAAATGGCACACTTACTTAAAGGGATTAGAAAAAAAGGGTATTTTTGTTTCCAGAAAACAGCGCACTTGTGCCAAGGCACAGGCTGTGACTGTTATTACAGCTCATCCTGACGCAGACACAGTCCATGGATCTGAGTGCGCTGAGAACTGAGATATTGTGACAGCCATTGTATATTCACAATGCGGTGATACACAATGCGCCTAGCCAGAAAATGCATCAATTTGTCTGCAAATCACTATCTAGCAGCAACTATTGAAGTGTCGCATTTTGGCTCGTGTCACAAGCGAGTCACAGTCGTGTGTAACTTACACAAGTGCGACTTGCGACCTAAAGTCCAATTTTCCAATCGGAATTTTTGCGACTACAGCCTTTCAATGCAGCCACATTGACAACACCAAGATTCAACATTGCACTTCCATATTACAAAACCAAAATTCCCACAAAGCCCTGAATTTACAAAAAAAAACACTGCAAAAAATATGCCACTTCATGATGACAGAATCATTTACAGACCTGCTGTGTATGACTGTCTCTTTCTAAGGTGACATTTTCCAGTAGACCTTACATGGCTCATCGATGAGGTTTGGTCTCCGGTAAGATGGCCGTCACGCTACACCAGTCACCACAGCGCCGACGTTCTCTTTAGTTCATCCTCTAAGGAGAGATGCGCACGTCACTTCGGGGGGGCGGGGCGGATATATAAGTGAGTGCGCAGGCGCACCGGCTTCCTCTTTGGCTTTGGCGAGGTGAGTGAGATGGCGGCTGCTGCGTGAGGCGCCTGTCCGCCCGGTGCCGGTGTTCCCGTTCAGTTCTCTCACTGCTGGTCTTTCTCTTTGTCTTCTGTAGGTACTAGCCGCCATCATGGGCCGCAGACCCGCCCGTTGGTAAGTAATGTCTGGGTTGAGGCCGCCGCCATGTGCCGGGTTGAGGCCTGGACACACGCGTGTGCCTATCTGGGAGGGATGAGGCCCTATGTAATCCTCCGTGGAGGGGGGGGGGGGGATCTGCCTATAGAAGGCCCGGTCCATACACTATATGTGCAGTGTGTAGATCTATAGGGGGAATCCTTGTAATCTAGAAATTCTGATTTATAATATCTATGGGATTGAGCTATAGATGATTGGCCTATCGCTGCAGCTCTCCAGTATTTGCAAAACTACAACTCCTAGCGTGCTGTGGGGGCATTCTGGGAGTTGTAGTTTGGCAATAGTTGGAGAGCCACCCAATAAGGATCCTTCATATAGATGGCTTCTATACGGGAGGGGGGGCCTTGCATATCTGCCTGGCAGGGGTGCCCCCAGAAATTATTGTGGTCACCCTGTAAAGGCTAGGGCTGAGGTGGACACGGCATTTAAAGCCGAGATAAAACCTGACCAGAGCCATACGGTTAGCAGAGGCCTCACCGCCATCTGCATGGGCGACGTGGTGGTCTATAGTCCGGGTGATCTGGAGCTGATGGGGGGTACCTTGAGGAGTAGACTTCCACTTTAGGCCTCATGCACATGCGGTGCTTAAAACACGGATCTGCAAAAAATACGGATGATGTCCGTGTGCATTCTGTATTTTGCGGAACAGCTGCCCCTAATAGAACAGTCCTGACTCTGTCTATAATGTGGACAATAATTGCCGGTTTAAAAAAAGCTGCGTTCGCTTGACTACTGCAGCCAATCGCTGGCCTCTGAGACCATGTGCCTTTCATGCAAGCATTGCCGCCAATGCCGGTGATGGACTGTGGCAGTCGTGTGAGCGACGAATGTGATGTCATCACTGCAGGACCAACTGAGATCAGAATGGAGAGGAGCATTAAAGGGATTTATCTTTTGGTGGTTTCCTTCCCCTTTAAGGCTCCATTCACATGACCATATCTCTGGTCCGCATTCATTTCAGTATGGCTGCAGACGTATGTCCTTTTCATGGCTGTTTTAGAATAAGGCAGTGTTACAACTGGAGCAGCAATGCAGACGTCATCCATATTTTTTGCGGCTTGTGTGAATGTGCTCTGAGTCAGCTAGCCCTGGAGTCCTCTATAGTCCCAGGTAATGTCAGTGTGGGGATGATGTGGAGCCTGTCAGCAGGGAGGGAGGCTTACCAGTCTTCTGCAGAATGGCTGTCAGGAGTTATTCGAGATCCAGGCTGTGATTTAACAGGACCTTCTGTGTTCAGTTACAGATACTGCAAAAACAAGCCCTACCCCAAGTCCCGCTTCTGTAGAGGAGTCCCAGGTGAGTGGACGGAGCGTGCAGAGCGGGGATCAGCAACCTCTGGCAGTCAACTGCTCACAACTCCCAGAGTCCTGCTAACTAAGGGTGCATGGTGGGAGTTGTAGTTTCACAGCAGCTGGAGTGCAGAGTGATGCTGACCCCTGGTGGAGGGCTTTGTGTAAAAATAAATCTTTATCCACTTAAAGGGGGTATCCAGCTTTCTGAGCTGTAATTGCATTTCACCTCAGCTACCATGTTAACAGCTTGCCGGTGAACGTTGAAACGGCTGATGGCAGGGGTGCCGAGAATCGGACCTACACTGATCCTGATAGGATAGGGCATCAGTATCCGAAACTGGAGGACCCCTTTAACCACCTAACTGTTCTGCCTGAGCTGCTGATTTCTCTTGCATTGTAGGAGATAGAAATGTGGCACGGGTCCTGTTTGAAAGCTGACATTCCAGGCTTTCATACCAGACCAAACCAGCATTAGTCCAAGATGAACAGGAGATTTCACTGTTAGAAATTGAGTTTGGAATAATCACAGGTAAAACCTACTTTCAGCTGTATTCACAGCGTCCCGATTTCTAACAGTGATATCCTCCCATGTACTGAAGATATTGCTGTCATTCTGGTATGTCGGCTTTCAAACAATACAAAGCTCGTATCTAGCTGCTACCAAACCAGAGATATGAGCAGCTTATGCATCCCCCTTCCAGTCTGGCAGGAGGAAAGGAAAATATATAGAAATGTGGCATCACTGCACTGACCCAGTGAACACCTTAAATTCAACAAAAATGTAGAAATTTTTCTTCCCCCTAAAATTAAAATAAGTTACTACTCTATATATATATATCCCCAAATGGTTCCTAAAAAATCTACAAGTAATCCTGCAAAATAAAAATGTACAAAAATAGTTATGACTGCTGGGAGACAAAGGGGAAAATATTATTGGTCCTTAAAGGGGTATTCCCATCTTGGACAATGGGGCCATATTGCTAGGATAGGCCCCCCATTGATAGGTGCGGGTCCCTATATCGAGATCGGAGGGGGGGGGAGCGCTGCGCCTGGAGGACCCCAGGTTTCCTGGTGTCCCGCCACCACCAGGTGCAGCTCCCCCGCTGCACCCATAGAAATGAATGGGATCACACTGCACACGCACGGCCACCGCTTCCATTCATTTCTATGTAGCCGACAGCGCTTGGCTATTTTCGCCGGCCCCATAGAAATAAATGGAGGGCGGCTGTGCATGCGCAGTGCGCCCTCCTTCACTTTGGGGGCGCCATTCTTAATATAGTTGTGGGTCCCAGCACCTATAAGACAATTGGGGGGCAATATGCCCCCATTGTCTGAGATAGGAATAACCCTTTAAGGCTAAAATTGTCACTAAGGGGGTTAAAAATGCAATTGTCCCCTGAGTTGCGTCCCAGCACCTACAGCCTTGAGTGGTCGGCCTCTCGCTGTTTGAGGGCTCATACACATGGATGTAGCCTTTTTTGCGTGCGTATTCCGCGTCTTGTGGACCGTCCTATCCTTGTCTGAAAAAACGGGCAAGAATAGGACATGTTCTATCTTTTTGCGTGGCCCCCCTTGAAGTGAATGGGTATACATCCGACGTGGACAAAAAACGCGATTGTGTGCATGAGCCCTTTAGTATTTTTAGGATTTGCATTACATCTCCTTATCTCTCCCAGATGCTAAAATCAGGATCTTCGACTTGGGTCGTAAGAAGGCCAAGGTGGATGAGTTCCCACTATGTGGTCACATGGTGTCCGATGAGTACGAGCAGCTCTCGTCAGAAGGTATGTGGGCGCGTCGGGCTGAAATCTGCAGTATTTGGCTGTAATATTCCTTTAAGGGGACGTCTATGGTTGCCCCGCTCTTCGGGGGGTTGTAATGGCTTCTGTGACATTTGCAGCTTATTAAGCCGACCAGCTTTTGCCGTCATCTCAAGCTGGTGTGCAATGGCTGCGTACAGTAACGTCCTGGGTTGTGTATGTGCTTTGTGCCTCGTACAAAGTGCTCTAAGGGACCTTGGAGACACCATGAATGTTTGGAGCGGCGTCCTTGAGTAGGGCTGGGCCTGAAATACACGAAGGTTCTCTCCGTAGCTCTGGAGGCTGCCCGTATCTGCGCAACAAGTACATGGTGAAGAGCTGCGGCAAGGACGGTTTCCACATCCGAGTGCGCCTCACCCGTTCCACGTCATCCGCATCAACAAGATGTTATCCTGTGCCGGAGCCGATAGGTAATGGATCGTCCGCTCTGTAGCGGGCGTGAGCTTGCAGTCAATTAAGCCGACCAGCTCTGCTGCCATCAGAGGGGTGGTGTGCAATGGCTGCATACAGTGACTTCCCCTGGCTGTGTACGCCCGCTGCTCTCCGTGCACGGTGCTCTAAGGGGCCTCGGAGACAATAGCCTGCGCACAATGCTGCATGGCATCTAATGCCGCTGTTCTTCTCACAGGCTCCAGAACTGGTTATGCGGGGGCGCCTTCGGGAAACCTCAGGGCAACGGTGGCCAGAGTCCACATTGGGCAGGTGATCATGTCCATCCGCACGCAAGACCTCAACCAAGGAGCATGTGTAGAAGCTCTGCGCAGAGCCAAGTTCAAGTTCCTGGACGTCAGAAGGTAAAGCGGCAAGCCGCGCTCGCCCTGTAGAACAAGGCGCTCGGTCCTCTGCCGTACATGTGGTTGACCCTTTAAATTTTTACCTCCTCAGATCCACATTTCCAAGAAGTGGGATTTACCAAGTTCAATGCGGAGTGACTTTGGAGGCCATGGGTCACCGAGAAGCGTCTCATTCCCGACGGCTGCGGTGTGAAGTACAATCCCTAACCGGGGTCCCCTGGATGGTTGGAGGGCACTGCATGCTGAGTAAGGGGGCTGCACTTTTAACTGGTTCTTTTGAGATCTTGTATCAATAAAGTTCTAAGTACAGTGATCAAACTGGTCCGATAATCTCCTAGCTGGTCTGTGGGTTCAGACGTGATGGGGTCAGTGGTAATGCTAGGCACTGGTACCAGCCTCTAGACCAGGGATCGGCAACCTCCGGCACGCCAGCTGTTCTGAAACTACAACTCCCAGAATCCTCTTCACTTCTATGGTAGTTACAAGAACAGTGGGGTAATTGCATGCTGGGACATGTAGTTTCACAGCTGTGCTGAACACTGATCCTGCTCTAGACTATGGATCACACTAATGGTGATGTCGGGGCAGTTACCAAGCAGGGCTGAGGAGTCGGTGGGCCAGAGCCCTGACTCCGACTCCCTCATACATGGCGCAGGTTTAAGTGATAACTTTAAACAAACTTTGTATAAATCAATAGTACAGATATGTCATGACAAAAAGTCTGTAATATATGTGTTACTAGATATCTTTACTCTGAACTTTCAGTATCAGGCTTCTCTGGGTACAGCTCACTAAGGGCCTGATGTATGAAAACTGTCTAGGTCTAAGACTTTCTTTGTTGCCCATAGCAACCAATCAGAGCTCCCCTTTCGTTTCTCCAGAGCACTATATGAAATGAAAGAGGAGCTCTGATTGGTTTGTATGGGGACCAAAGAAACTTCTACACCTAGACAGTTTTCATACATAAGGCCCGAGGTGTTTTGTATCAGCAGCAGATAGAAGCCATGAGAGCAGCTAACCTCTCCAAACATGAGCTCAGAGGAAACCTAAAGCATACAGAGAGAACATGTACAGTTTATTGAAAGTTTAGATATACTAAGAAGTACTTGCCTTAAAGGGGTTTTCTCAGCACATTGATTCACTGGCTGACAGGCAGTTGCACTCACTCTGTCTCCTCAGGCCGTGGGGGGCCTCCAGCAGTTATTAGCATATATTAACTTTGACAGAGCAGGAGGTTGTGATCTCTAACACAATTACAGGTAAAGCCATCCTTCTCAGTCCTCAACACATTTTGCTTACTGCAGGTAATCACTCAACCGTGTGAATGGGGCTGTATCTATTCCGCAATATTGCGGCCCCATTCACCTCTATGGGATCGGGGAGCTAGCTCCGTGCCGCGGCTCCGATGAAGCATGTCCTATACTTGTCCGCACGCACAGACAAGTATAGGCATTTTGAATGGGGCCGTCCGGCGTGTTCCGAGCGGTGCGGAACACACGCCGGACGGCCCCCGTATTATTGCGGACCCGCAATAATGCAGCTGTCTGACTGGGGCCTTATTATGCAAAGTCTTGAGTCTTTGTAGTAGTAACTTCAGCTCATAGGAGCCAATACATTCTAATACTGTACAGAGCTCATTTACAGCTCAAAAACACTGAACTGTAAGAAAATAAATGGCCTCTTCACAATACAGAAAACCAGAGATCTTCCGAGTGATGAAACTTTATTAGATTCACAGTAAAAACATTGACGCATTGATCACAGTTCTCTGTCCATTCGGGGATCCGGCCGGAGATTCACTTCCACAGGAAAATGGTCGCTAACCTCCAGAGCCTGAAAAGGGAAATGGGTTAAAGGGGTATTCCATCTCACACATGTAGTTTGTATAGTTAGATAACGCCATACCAGTATTATTACTAATAGAATGTATTTATATAAAATGTACCGTTTAGAAGATTTCCCTATTTCTATATCCATTGTCCCACACACATCAGTCAGGCCGTTGCCCCTAGTTACGACCACCGCAGCCATGTAGTAGTGGTGGTCGGCTTGCTCCTTTTCACACCCGCTCTGAGGTAACTGCTGTATTGTGAGCGCACATGACATGATCATGCGGAGACACATCTTAGGGTTGTAGTATTTTTGTCTGCGCTTCCAAAACACAGAGAAACGGATCCTGTTCCAAGATCAGTTCATCTCTATGGAGCAGGATCCGTTTATAAAGTCTGCGTTTTGGACGGATCCTGACCATTGTGTTTTGGACTGGTAGCGTTCAAAATGCAGATGTGAAAGTCCCCTAAGATGTGTCTCCACATGCTGATGCAATGTGCGTTCACAATACAGCAGTTACCTCAGAGCGGGTTTGAACAAGAATAAGCCGACCACCACTACTACATGGTCACGGTGGTCGTAACCAGGGGCAACGGCCTGACTGATGTGTGTGGGACAATGGATATACAAATAGGAAAATCTTCTAAACGGTACATTTTATATAAATACATTCTATTAGTAATAATATTGGTATGACTATATCTAACTATACAAACTACATCTGTGAGATGGGAATACCCCTTTAAAGGGGAGGCTGAGTGGAGAAAGCACAATCTTATTGTGGGGGTTATATGGTGGAGCTACATTTAGGATTGATGGATCCACAGCAAGGATTCACCCGGTGGATGCAGAGTGAGTTGCCCTGCGCTGCTGACTTAAAGAGGACCTGTCTCCGCTCCTGACATGTCTGTATTAATAGCTTCATGCATTCCCCCATGTAATAACAATTCTGGATCATCTATTCTTATGTCTGTCGTCCCATTCCTTTATTATACTTACTAGAAGTTATGAATAAATTGCTAGCAGTCTGCAGTAAAGGTACAGAGGGGAGGTGACCAGTTGGGGGTGTGTCCCTGCACAGAGTGACTCTATCCAATCAGTGCTGCCATTGTCAGACTGCAGATACACACCCCCAACTGGTCACCTCCCCTCTGTACCCTTACTGCAGACTGCTAGCAATTCACATATAACTTCTAGTAGAAATAATTAAGGAATGGCACAACATAGAGACATAAGAATAGATGCTCCAGAATTGTTAAGCTATTAATACAGACATGTCAGGAGAGAGGTCCTCTTTAAATCTGCAGCAGATCAATCTCTGTACAGCAGCGTATACATATATATCATCATCGTGTTGGCCTGTAACATGCTGGAGATCTACAGTTTATACTCCCCTGTGGGGGTATCCTAAGGCTCTGTGCACATGTGTTCAGGCTTTGAAGCCTGGATCATATTAGGAGAGGAGATATTAAGGGCAGATACAACTTCTCCACCCCTGGTAGGCTTGAGCAAATTGCGCTTCGGATCATAGATATGAAGTTGATTCGTAAAACTTTGTAATTCTGTTTCTGTACAGCATTAAAATGTATGGTCTCCATGTAGGAAAACTTTCTCGGCCAAAATTGCTTGGGACTTCGGTATTCCTATCTGGTTTTTAAAAAAATACTTTAAAATAGGAATCAGAAGTCTGCTTCAGTACTCGGGTACCAAAGCCAACTTCGGTATTCCCATCTTATTTAAAAACGGGAATATGAAGTCTCGCACGACTTTGGCTGAGATGACGTTTTCCGACACAGAGCCCCTTTTGTACGGAAGCTGCGTTTTTGTTTTTTACGAATGGACCTCGGCTCTAAGATCTAAAGATTTGCTCAATCCTGGCTTCGGCTTCAAAAGCTGCATCACGATATCTGAGTGTGGGGCGGCACATCTAGGGTCCATGGACGGGTGACATTATCGGCTCTTCCAGGATGAGTCCACGGTAATAAGTCTTACCTCCTCTTCAGACAAGCCAAGCTTTTTCTTGAAATTAAATGGTTTTGCAGAACCCGGTACAATCACTTTAAGAAGTTCTTCCCCGTGGACCACAATGCTGGGTGAGTCACATACAGACAGGGAACAAAAAATAGTAAAGGGAAAGGGTTAATATGGATGGTGTCATTAAAGGGGTTCTGCAGTTGTTTAAAACTGATGATCTATCCTCTGATCGTGGGGGTCAACACCCGGGACCCCTGCCAATCAGCTCCAGGAGCGCCGCGGCCTTCTCTGTGTTTTCCTCAGGCCCAGTGATGTCACGACTAGTATCACTGGCCTGGGTGGGGCTAAACTCCATTCATGTGAACAGAGCTTAGCCCCGCCCAGGCCAGTGATACTAGTCGTGACATCACTGGGCCTGAGGAAAACAGAGAGAAGGCTGCAGCGCCGCTGCCTTCTCAAACAGCTGATCGGCGGATGTATCTAGAGGATAGATCATCAGTTTTAAATAACTGCAGAACCCCTTTAATGAGGGAGAAGACCTCCGGAATAGAAGAATAGAGCAGGAAAGGGGTTGTTGGGTGTTGTACACACTGCGTCCATGCCCACCGTCTGAGGTATGCAATTTCCATTGCTATCAGATTGGTGGGTCTGATGCTGCACCTCTGCCAAGGGGCCTACATGATTGTGCACAGAGTTTTCCCAATTACCGTGGTCTCTGAAACCAGCTGGTTGGTTGGGGTGTGGAGTTGGTCTAATAGTTATGATCTATCCTATGGAACCCGTTTACAAAATTATGTTTCTGCACTTAGAAGAAATTTTATATACATGATTGTGTCCTTTAAATGCTATGTAAATAATGCTGAGCCCCCCCCCATCCCCAAAATCCTAAAATTACCGGTCATAGGCACAGTGTGTCTTCTCGTTCACCGTTGTGTCATCTTTATCTCCAATCAGCCAGTGGAAATCGCCGCTCTGGCGCTGAATGTTCCGCCATTCCTCGGCTGTGACGTAGCCACATGCAGCATTTAAGTCTCCAAGAAGCATAAGACTCTAATAAAGTAGAAGAAGACCGTGCTGTGCAAATGCTTCCTGTCAATGATGAAATTCTAACTACTTCCAGTCACCACTAGAGGGAGCTCAGTGCATAGAACAGAATCTGTATTAATTCAGTACAGTGAGCTCCCCCTAGTGGAAACTGGAGGTAACTAGAATTTTATGTGTTCTGATGAGCATGGGATTTGGTAGAAGTTATATCCCGCCACATTTGTCTTTCTTTCGCACTCGTTTCTGGACCCACCTTGATTTTCCAGCGGCTTTTCACCTGCAGCATCACCTGTAGGAGCCTCGTGATCTCGCTGGCCGCTCTACTCGGACACGTGTGGTGGGACATCAGGGCAAAATCTTTGATCACTGCAAATAGTAAAAGATTTTTTTAATTCCCAATATCGATGTTCTAATCTACGAGGACCGGCGGCTCTAAACGCTGTGATCGGGGCAAACCTGTGGTCGGTGAGTGGAAGCGCCACGGCAAAGGGTTCCCTAGCAAGGGATTCTGGGTGATCGGGACGATCCTCCACAATACTGATACCAGTCCAGCACCTTCACAGTGGTCCGCTCTGTAGGGGTAACACAAAGTCACATGGGATATGTCAGATAACATACTGAGACTTAGGGCCCTAAGACTGACAGATCGAGAGATGAGAAGGACAAATATGATAGATAATATGAGATATGATAGATGATAAGAGATCGATATTACATAGACTATAGACTATGAGATAGATAAATATTCGGCTACTCTCACACTTGTGTTGTTGTTTTCCGGTATTGAGATGCGGCAGAGGATCTCTACTGGGGAAAAAAAAAAACTTTTCCATTTGGTCCTCCTGCATCCGGAAGGGACAGAGATCCGTACAGGACGTCTTCCGTTCCATCAGCATTTTGTCTGTAAACTGCGGTTTTGTGTCCGGTCATAAAAACGGATCCGTCACTGAAAACAATGTAAGTCAATGTTGACGGATCTGTTATTTTAGGAGCCAAAAAAAAATGGATCCGTCACCCATTGACGTTCAATGTATTTAGTGATCTGGGGGGGGGGGGTCCGTTTTGATTTCACCTAGCGGAATGGACGCCCTCCTGACGTGCAAAATCAAAACAGATCCGTTTCATTCCGGTACTGAGATCTTCTGCCGGATCTCAATCCTGGAATTAACAACGCAAGTGTGAAAGCAGCCCTAGATGGACCAGTATGAGATATAGATTACGAGATAGATATTACGGATAGATACAGATGGTTACGTAGGTATCAGACATAGGACATAGATGGTTGGATGGATAGATATGAGAGGTAAGACATAGGTGACAGATATGAGATAGCTACAGATAGATATGAGAGAGAAGGATAGATAGATATTAGGTAGATCTGAGATAGATAGATGATACATATGAGATAGCTATAGATAGATATTTGTAGATAGAAATTAGATAGATTATAGATATGAGAGAGATATTCATAGACAGGTAGGTAGATATGAGATAGATGACACATATGAGATAGCTATAGATAGTGATAGATATTTGTAGATAGATTATAGATATGAGATAGATGATGATACATATAAGATAGCTATAGATCAGGGGTGGCCAACCTTACAGACAGAAAGAGCCAGAAAAAAAAAACTATGACTACCAGGAGCCACAAGCTGTACATTTACACACGAGTCACCGTGTTTTTCACCCTATAATATGCACCTAGGTTTTAAAAAAAGGAAAAATAAGAGAAAAAAAAATATTTTTCATCTGGTCTGATAATTTCATTAGCAGAGGAAAAAAAAGAAAAAAACACTTTTTTTTTTAATTACACCTCAGATCAGACTCCTAAATCAGACCCCCGATCCTCATCTGACCTCCAAATAAGATCCCCAATGCTCGGATCAGTCAACACAAATAAGACTTCCAGTGTAAGGCCCTCAGTGCTCAGATCCCCCCCCCTCATGCTCAGACCTGACCTCCCCTTGCTCAAACCAGACCCCTCCTACTCAGATCTGACCCCCCCCCCCATGCTCAGATCTGACACCCCCCCATGCTCAGATCTGACCACCCCCCCATGCTCAGATCAAACCCCCATTGTTCAGATAAGACCCCCCATTTCTCAAATCAGGACCCCCCCATTGCTCAGATCAGAACCCATTGCTCAAATCAGGACCCCCCCTCCCCCCATGCTCAGATCAGACCCCCATTTCTCAGATCAGGACCATCCACCCCCATGCTCAGATCAGAACCCCATTTCTCAGATCAGGACCATCCACCCCCCATGCTCAGATCAGAACCCCATTTCTCAAATCAGGACACCCCCCCCCCCCCTATTCTCAGATCAGGACCATCCCCCCCCCCCCCCCCCCATTTCTCAGATCAGGACCATCACCCCACCCCCCAATGCTCAGATCAGACCCCCATGCTCAGTTCTATAATTTTTAAAAAATCTCTTACCTCTCCTGATCGGGCACCTGCTACTCTGTAGGTCTGACACGCTCTCCACTGTGATCTGATGCGCACAACGTCAGGTCATAGTGCACGTCTCCACATACTACGTACTGGCTGTGTGCATCAGGACCTAGTGGAGAGCAAGCTGAAGCTGCAAGAGTAACAATGGTGCCAGATCAGGAAAGGAGATCTGAGCATGGGGTGGAGAGTGCGCCGGCCTGACTGCGTCCCAGCTCCACAGCTAGAGCCACAATTGAAGAGGCGAAGAGCCGCATGTGGCCACCCCTGCTATAGATAGATATCAGATATATAGAAGATAGATAATAGATATATTATAGATAGATATGAGATATAGATGGTTGGACGGATAAACATTAGATATGACATAGATGATACACATGAGATAGATACAGATAGATATTACATAGATATGACGGATAGATACAGATAGATTACAGTATATACATAGACCAATGGATAATCTACCTCTCCTGTACCTGTAGATGAAGACGATCTGCTCCTTGTAGCTGTTCTTCCCCAGTCTTTTACTCTCCAGGTGCTGGTAGGGGTGGACGCCAAGTCTACAAAAGAAGAGAACTATCCGGAGACCCGTCGGCCATGTCACCTCTATATAATATATGGGATCTATAAGTCGCCCATCAGGTTTTCTGGCTCGTAGTATTTACTATGTGACGGCCAGCATGTCATTGTTAGCTACGTGTTAACATAAGGATAGTATTATATGACACATGAACAATGACTCTCATCATCCGCTAACCTGTTGAGCTCGTTCACAAGCGCAGGAACCGCTTCTCCCTTCGAGTCTCTCACCTCTTGAATGAACACTAATATCGCAGCGAGAAAGAATCTAGAGTGAGGAGAGGAGGTTGTTCAGAGACTGAAGCCCATC
Source organism: Rhinella marina (assembly GCA_900303285.1). NCBI lineage: Eukaryota > Metazoa > Chordata > Amphibia > Anura > Bufonidae > Rhinella > Rhinella marina. The sequence goes on from ONZH01005544.1 coordinate 13,909, forward strand.
TCCCTCCTGAGGCCCCCATACACATGCACGCTGGGCTCAGCCGAGGATGCATGTATTCTCAATGGGAGATACATCTGGCGTTGGCTTATCTCCCTTGAGGACAACATATACCAGGCTAGACAGATATTTGGCGTTGCCCACCTTCACTAGCACTCCCATTATCTTCTTGTTGGACGCTTTGGCTTCTCCAAAGCTCTTGATATTAAAAGCGCAGATTTTGAAGCTGGCCGAGACCTGTAGGCCCAGCACGAGCAGGAGCAGCAGGTAGGTGTTCATCCTGTGCCTGAAGATACAACGCAGCTATCATCCGGGGTCAGAACGTATAGAGGCTCCCAGATATAATGGCACTTACCTGCTCTGCATGGTCTTATCCCAAGGAGAAGGTTCCTCAAGTGGCCTGAAGGTCCATCACAAAGCGGCCATTGAGAAGAAAGGTCCTCTGGTCAGTCCCTGGAGGTCAGCAAGGGTGAAGGCCAATCAATGGGTGACGAATGAGGGGGTATCAAAAATTCAGGAGATCAGACCCACCAAGATGATGAGGCAGAGCAGAGATGAGGCCCCCGAGGTGACGTCTAATATAACACACACACAATGTGGGAAGACGTGTCTGCTGTGTCAGTGCTCGGTCAGCAGGGACCTGGCTCTGGAACAGAATGGACGGCACGGGCAGCGGGCGGACAATGGAACCTCACATACATGGGACCTGTCCTGTGACACCCTGGTGTCCGACAACCCCCAACCTCACCACATACTGTATGTCCCATAAAACATTAGACCGATGTGTCATCAGGAGTCAGCACCGATGGGAGGTGAAACGACGGCCATATTGGTTGTCACTCAGCTTTCCCAGAAACTGATAAAACTAGGTAAAAAAAACTGAGGACCTGTCACCCCTTCTGACATGTCTGATTTAGTAAAATCCCCATGAAAACTCGGTTCTGTTCCTCTATTACTCCCCCTATTATGTTCCTCTATTATTCCTCCAGGTGAGGGTGTGCTCCTACCCACCCTCACACTGTCCAATCAGTTCTGACATCTTTCAGACTGCGTATGGACACAGTAATTTGGCAAGGTAAATGGCTACTTTGACCGTGCTCGGTTTAGTCATATATTTCCAGGAGGAATAACAGAGGGAAAGCGCCACACAGCGTTCAGAGTGAAAACTATCACGTAGTTTTGTCAAAACTGGGGTCTACTGACCCAAATGCCTCTTGGAGCTATAATATTGCACCGTAAATCGGAGACCCGGGCGAGCAATGATCTAAAGTAGCGGTGCGGCACGTAAATAGTTTATAAAACAGGTTTATTGTCTCTGTAGAAATTACAATATTACAGATCTGATGTGAAGTGTAAAAATCTAGAAGACGCAGCGGCCGGATTAGCTCTGCCAGCTGCCAATGACACGACTGTGACACCTAAGGAGGCTTTAAAGTAAATGACTGCAGCTGCGTACAGTGGAGGAGAGTCACCGGCACGTGTCAAGACTTCCGGACCTCGGACCGAACACAATATCCTGCAGTGCAGCAGAAATTAATACAGTAATATACAGTATATAAAATACTGTATATAAATTACTGTCAGTAATATACAGTATTTCCACCATTATATCAGGGCGTTGTAGTTTCAGCTTCTGCCACCAGAGGGCATTGCATCACATCACAACGTCGCCATCTGGTGGCAACATGATATAATGCTGCAGACGTCATTATTAGAGATGAGCGAATTATTGAAAAGTTCGATTCTGCTGATTCGCCGAATTTTACAAAAAAATTTGCTTAGTGACTAATTACTTTGTCACAAAGCGCATTTTTTTGTAAGGAGCGGGTGCAATAGCAGAGAGCTGCTATAGCCCCCACCCCCATCATTGTACCCCTCAGATGCTGCGTTCATACATAATCTCGGCATCAGTGTAAATTAACATTAAAAAAAAAAGAACTCAAACTTACCGCTTCCATGTGCTTGCGCAGGCTGCCGCCATCTTGCTTGAAGATCTGGTGCGAAATCTCGCGCAGCGTGAGATGACTTCACCATGCACGATATTTCAGCCGAGATCTTCAATCAAGATGGCGGCTGGCGGCCCCTCGCGACCAAATGGAGGAGGTAAGTATGAATTTTTTTTGTTTTTTACACTATTTCAGGTTAAATTGATTCGCATGAGGAAATTCGGCTTTGAGGCGAATCGAATTTATCCTGAAATTCGGATCGAACTCCACTTTTCGCTCATCTCTAGTCATTATTAGGAGCCTCTTGGTTGGGTTCCATCTGTCATATATATCAGGGGTGCCCTACCTGCGGCCCTCCAGATGTTGCAAACTACAACTCCCATCTTCCCTACAGCTATCAGGGCATGCTGGGAGTTGTAGTTCCGCAACAACTGGAGGGCCGCAGGTTGGGCATCCCTAATATATAGGTCCAAATCTGGGCCCCGCACCTATTTTGAGAACAGGGGTCCCTTAACCCCCATGTCTCACAGCTGCTGGTCATGCAGAGGTTGGCGCGCCCGCGTGGCACTCTCCATTGAATTCTATGGGAGTTCCAAAAATAGCTGAGTAAGCATGGTTGGCTATTTTTGAAACTTCCATTGACGTGATGCATGTGCGGCCACCGCTCCATTCACAAGGAGAAGCATGGGGGTCCCAGAGGTTGGACATTTAATGCAAATCCAGGTACATAATTATCCCTGAGCGGTATCGCCTGACAGTACGAGAGAAGATTCAGAGAGGTAGAGATGTTGGAGGACTTGCATGCTCGGCCGGACCAAGCATGCATGTGTACGGGAAGTTTGAGGCAATAGCTGTCAGCTGAATGAAGAGGCATGGAAGATGGTATGGACATGCCAGCCCAGGAACCTCAAGGAACAGTCTCCACAACATGAGGAGATTCGTCGTCTCGTGACCTTTTGTAAAGTCCTGAAGATGGACCCAGCCGCTAGTATCTGTGGTACAGAAGTGTCACCTCTCACAGCAAGTCCCGAAAATCACAGGCGGCCGAGAGGCTGAGAAGAACGAGCGCCAGTGATGGGAGGAGGGTCCTGCAGCCCCCCAGAACCAGATCCATCTCCATCTCCAGATCCATCTCCACCGGGTAGTGGTCACTGACTTTCAGGGCCTAAGATAATAGAGAAAAAGAGGGTCACGTCCTGCCGGTGTCGTCAGTATATCTATGTGTATGGTGGCCGGGACATCCCCCTTCCTCGCCCCCTCTTACCTCCGCTTCACTGAGGCGCAGCTCCTTGGTGAAGTTGTAAATTCCGGACGACCTGACCAGATCTGGCAGTTCCTGTCCATAGACCACAATCCTACAGGAGAGCGATGAAAAAGAAGGACCTTTAAAAATGGTGGCTTCAAGGGGCTGTCCACTTAAAGGCAATCACTTCTCTGCAAGTGAACATGTGCTCAATTCCACTGCAGCGCCACCACAGGAGAAATGAAGCATTACATGCTGCCCACTGATATCACTGGGCTGATTGTCTACTATAGGGATGTGTTGGGTCCTCCAAGGAGAGAGACGCTCTTTCCTGAATTGAGGACTACTGGGGTATCTGAAGATGTCTTTTCTTAACCTGACAACCCCTTTAAGAATCTCATACGTTGCTGAATTATAAAGTCATACTAGAAGGTGCAGATGGGACCCCCTCACCTGTCGTACGGACAGTTCGTGCTCTCTTTCACCGTCGTGTCGGTGCTGTCGCTGATCAGCCAGTGGAAATCCGGGTCTTTGTACAGGCGGAGGGTCTTGGTCTTCTTCTTGGACAGGTAACTGCAGCCGGCGTTAAAGTCGCCCATGAGAACGACGTTCTGCGGAGGATAAATGGTGGAAACAAGGTGTGATCATTAACCACAGTGATCGATCAGGACAATGGAGGAACCGAGGACTATGATCATGTGACGTCATCCAGGTGGCCGACTGGCTGATGTGTATTTGATGTTTGGCCAATGGGGAAAATAACATATAGATAACTCAACCCTTTAAAGGGGTTCTCCGGGAATTAAGAAAATGAAAATACTTAAATATTACTTTATTATAAATATATTCCCATATACCTTTCATTAGTTATAACGGCTCGTTTTGTCTGGGGAGCAATGATTAGGAGAAACAAAATGTCCGCCGTCCTATCAGTACACACAAAACCTGTCCTAATCACACAGGAGGACAAGTTACTTCACAACACTGAGGTAAAGAGCTGCCTCATCCTCCTCTCTGCTCTGCTTGTCAGGGATTATGATCCTGAATACAGCTGATAAGATCTTTAGCTAAATCTCTGTAGGAATGGAGTTCACGAGGAGACATGAAGTACAGAGAGGACGGACAGGACAGACTGTGGTAATGGAGACTGCATATAAGTGCTGCTGATCATTAGCCACATCTGCTCATGAATCATAATCCCTGACAAGCAGAGCAGAGAGGAGGATGAGGCAGCTCTTTACCTCAGTGTTGTGAAGTAACTTGTCCTCCTGTGTGAATAGGACAGGTTCTGTGTGTACTAACAGGACAGCAGCCATTTTATTTCTCCTAATCATTGCTCCGCAGAAAAAAAATGAGCCATTATAACTAATGAAAGGTATGTGGGAATATATTTATAATAAAGTAATATTTAAGTATTTTCATTTTCTTAATTCCCGGAGAACCCCTTTAACCCATTCAAAACACATGCATGCTCTGCCAAGCCGAGTGTGCAGGGAGAATAGCAGTCGGTCTAAGGAGTGTGGACCATCTTAGCCTGAGTCTCCAGAGCTGCTGCTGCTGAAGCCTAATCAACACCCGGCATCTGGACTTTACTACTAGAGATGTCTCCTAAGACGGTGCCCCAAGTACCCAGCAGATGACCCAAGGAGTTAAAGAGGTACCCCGTTATCCATACAAATGGGATAGGAGAAGCAGAGGACAGCTGGCCATGTATGGATGGACCATAATGGAGAGCGAGCTATCTCCTGCTTTTTCTACTTCTAATGGAATATGGGAGTCATGTTTTCCAGGTGTGGGTCCCAGACATTTTGAGCATATAGGATGGACAGGCCATGAAGGTCTAGATGTTCTCCAGGTGTCCCAGCTATCAGACATTTTGAGCATATAGGATGGACAAGCCATGAAGGTCTGGTTGACAACCCCCTGTCCAAATGATAGGGAGACCCACAAGAAGTGCAGCTTCTGGCCTACAAGACTCAGGAGGCGGCGGGGCCCCTGGACATGGACCCCACTTCAGAGAGAGGTTGAGGAATGACTGGTCAGACACCCCCCCTTACCTTACATCTCCAGCGGTTTCGGACATCCATGAAGACGTCGTACAGAGCTTCCAGTTCATTCGGGGCTTTGTCAGGCTCCGTGTGCTGAGGGATGACGACCAGATCCTGCAGAGCTGAGGAGAGAAGAGCAGACATTGAGACATTACCGCCGCTCACTGACTGTCTCCGTAATGAGACGTCTTCTCCTCTGCTGACCTGCCGACTCCAGAGCAAAGCGGACGACATACGGCTCCCGGGCGAACACGTCCGGCGCCGCCGGGTCGTTATCTTCATATTTGTACTGATCCTTCACTGTGATCTTGAAGGACCTGCAAGGGGTTGAGGATGTCATAAAGATGTCAGTGAGAAGACTGCGGCCGCTCTCGTTAGATTTCAGAATCTGCTTCTTATGTTCTGGCAAAAGATAAGGCTCCACCTAAGGTGTCGGCAGTGGCTTTCTTTTCTCTTTCCACTGAAACCACATGCATGCTCGACTGAACCGAGCATGCAGGTGTATCGTTTGGGGATCGAGAGGACTCACCGTCAGCTCAATGATCTTTCCTCCAATCTAAATTCAGATGTGACGGCTGTAAATAAAACCGCCCTCAGCCTCCACCCACATATGAGGATCTCTATGGGACTGATGGATATAGCGGAGGATAAGAGCTCGGCTATCTCCAGCATGCCCATAGACATGCGTGCCCGTCCTTGTGACTGGGATTGGCAGGGGCACCCTGTGGCTGGGCCTCTTCCAAAAGACATGTCCTCTAATGGGACAACCCCTTTAAAAATGTAACCCTACGTAAACCTTGAAAAATGAAGCAACTACGCAATATGTCCTACAGCTCCCCGACAGACCTAGGTGTCTCCATGGTAACAGATAACAAATTTGGTGTAATTCTGAAAATTTTCCTACCAAATATTCCCTTCCAATTGTAGATTTGGGAGATTAGCCAGACATAGAGGACAGACGGAAGAGAGTCTGACTACACAGAGATTGTTTGTTGTCGGTTACCATGGAGACACATAGATCTGCATAGAGGCGAATCGGTAGGAATTTTTCAATTGTGTCCTATTGCAAAATTGCTTCATTTTAGGTGCCCTGAGTGAAGTGAAAATGTCGCCCTCAGCAGGACGCAGGGTCATGGCGTCTGTATACGTGTTTGATGGGAAAAAATGCAAAGCGTTCGGGCAGCCCTCACCTATAGATGAAGACGTACTGTTCTTTGTAGGACTTCCGGCCGAGGGGAGGGCTGCTGATGGCCAAGAACGCGTCTTCTGGTCTGTGAGGTGTAAGAAAGGGTTAATACCAGACAGGCCAGAAAACATGGCTGCCTTCATCCAGAAACTGCGCCACCCCCGTCCACAGGAGGCGTCTGGTACTGCAACGAAGCTCAGTGCCACTGAGCTGCAATACCACCCGCAGCCTGTGGAGAGGTGTGGTGCCCTTTCCTGAAGAAAGCAGCCATGTTTTTTTTTCTAATCCCCTTAACCCCTTCACTCCTCCTCACCTGTTGAGGGCGGCCATGAGTTTGGACACAACGGCTCCTTTGGGATCGTGCACTTCTTGAAGCAGGAAGATGTCGCATCGCCGCACGATCTGCACACGGACGGATAACAGGGAGAGAGGTTACTAGGAGCCAGATAACTCGGCAGCGGACCCGTGTCAGTCCTCGCATTGTATTCCTCCCTCCTTACCTTGACCACAACGTTCAGGATGTCCTCATTGGCCACTTTTTTCTCCCCGAAGTGCTGGGCGTTGAAGGCGCAGATCCTGAAGGGCCACGCGCAGGGCCACGCGGTGCAGAGGACGAGGAGATGCAACCAGACGGACATGATCGGGAACCTAAAAAAAAAAAAATGGTGGACAATCCTGTAAACCCCGGCTGAGAACTGCTGCTGTTCCGTCGCTGTGTGCCAGGCTATCTAGGTCAGTGCCCGGCAGGTTATACAGTAACGCTGGTCACGCTGCTTCCTTCGTAGACTTTAACCTGCCTGGCAAGAGGGACCCGCTGACCTGACTACACCACGACTACTACTCCCGGTACTACACCCGCCATCATCTACCCATAGGAGCCTCACACAGTGAGTCTTCCCCGACCTCCTCCGATCACACAGCTATCACTAGCCGGACGACCCCGCCCCTGCACTGCTCGCTATCAGCACCTTCCACAGTCGGCGTGGTGCACGCTTATCTCCACGCTTATCCCCCCCACACCCAGCGGCCGCAGCGTCCACAGCCTGCAGGAGCTCGCCGGAGTCACATACATGTCCTCGCAGGATGGAGGTCACCTGTTGGCTTACCTCAAGCATTTTGTCTCTGGGGGTATGGGGGGCGTGTGCCTCACGCTGGCCGGACAACCCCTGGACACTGTCAAGGTGAGTGCTGAACAGAACGCCGTTTAGTCAACATGGGACTGTGTCCTGGAACCGGGTGACAACCAGTACGGCCGTGTTTTCACCCCATGTCACCCTGACTTGTATGAGATCGGTTGTGATGTGACGACCCGCTCATCCGTTTCCCTGGATTTCGGAAGATGAACGCCCCTTTAAGTTATGGCAGCCATCTTTACGAACTACTCTGTAGTCACTCAGGCTTCATTGAAATGCACAGCCCCTGTTTTCTCCTCCCTCTATATCAAAAATATGGCCAGCGCCACTCTTGTCCGCAGGTTGTATGCGGTATTGCAGCTGCTGAGCAGTAATATCGGACACAAGCCATGGGCAAGGTTGGTGCTGTTTTTGGATCCAGGATAACCCCTTTGTGGAGTGCATGATCTATGGTATCGCAGCCACGAGTGTCACTTGTCACCGCTGCCCACCTACCCCCGAAGAACAGTACTTACCACTCCACTGCTCTTGCTGATGTCGGGCTTTATGTGTTATCTCCACACTCCGATCTGCACTACTGACACAATCCATTATCAGGGGTGAGCACGTGGCTGTGACCACCAGGGGATGTGAATTGGGCTACTAAGCATTAAAGGGGTATTCCGACCATGGACAATAATGCTATATCAATGACGTCGTGATCGGGAAGATCAAGTCTCCAAAGCTTCCGAAAAGTTCTGCGACTTTCTGAAAAACTTTTTTCTTAATTGCTGCTTGCTGTCAGTGAGTAGAAACATTCCTGCTTACATTCAGAGACTCAAAACAGATTGAGAACGAATACTTCCCACAACTGAGGGTTTGGTACAATTGTATCCAGTCTAGATAATCCTGTGTGAGCTAATTGTCATGAACCTTAAAGGGTTTCTGTCACCAGTTTTTGCAGTATGAATCAGGCTGACATTAGAGATGTGGTAATGTCACCTGATTCCAAATATATATCTGTTTTATTTACTGGTGCCCCCATTTTTATATAAAATGAACTTTTATTTTATGCTAATAAGGCCTCTAGGTGCAAGGGGCGTTACCCCTGCTCCTAGAGGCTCTGTTGATTGACAGGACCAGGCAGAGAAGAAACACTCCATTCACCATAGCTTGCAAGGACCCTCAATGATGTCACGACCATGTGATCAGTCACATGGTTAGGATCACACAAACAGCCTGTCTCCTCCTAAACCATGTGACTGATCACATGGTCATGACATCATTGAAGGTCCTCGCAAGCTATGGTGAATGGAGTGTTTCTTCTCTGCCTGGTCCTGTCAATCAACAGAGCCTCTAGGAGCAGGGGTAACGCCCCTTGCACCTAGAGGCCTTATTAGCATAAAATAAAAGTTAATTTTATATAAAAATGGGGGCACCAGTAAATAAAACAGATATATATTTGGAATCAGGTGACATTAGCACATCTCTAATGTCAGCCTGATTCATACCGAAAAAACTCGTGACAGAAACCCTTTAAAGAGGACCTCTCACCGAAGTACTTGCATCCTCCAAGTACTAACAATTCTTCAGAATCTATTCCTATGACTCCATGGTGTGCCATTACTCTATTATTCCTGCTAGAAGTTATGAATGAATTGACAGCAGTTTGCAATGAAGGTCCAGCTGGGTGTTACCCATTTGGGGTGTGTCACTGCACAGTCTGACACTATCTAAGGCACTCCAGCTGTTGTTAAAACTACAACTCCCAGCATGCTCCTTTAGAGATGGGAGATGTAGTTTCACAACACCTGGAGTGCCGGAGGTTGCTGACCCCTGATCTAATGAGTGCTGTGAAGGGACCCCTCCCCAACCGGTAACACCCATCTGGACCTTCACTGCAAACTGCTAGCAATTCACTTCTAGCAGGAATAACAGAGGACTGGCACAACATAGAGACATAAGATCAGACGCTCCAGAATTGTTATTCCATGGGGAAGGCAGGAGAGGTCCGGACAGGATCTGTGCTGCTTATTTAGCTAATATGGAAAATCCCATGTAGATGAGCCGGGCAATTTTCAGAAGCAATTCCCATAACTTAAAAATATTAAAGGGGCGGTCTCACTTCAGCAAATGGAATTTATCATGTAGAGAAGGTTAAAGGGTTCTCCGGGCTTTTAAATATTGATGACCTATCCTCAGGAAAGGTCCTCAATATCAGATCGGCGGGGGCCCGACACCTGTATGAAGGGTGTATGTGCCGTCTCCTGGCTCACTTCCCGCTATGTCTACGGCAAGAGAGATGGCACATTCACCCTGTGAACGCCTTCCCTTCATACAGCTGGGTGTCGGACCACCGGCAATCTGATATTGATGACCTATCCTGAGGATAGGTCATCTATATTAAAAGTCCGGAGAACCCCTTTAATATCAGGCACTTACTAATGTATTGTGATTCTCCATATTGCTTCCTTTGCTGGCTGGATTCATTTTTCCATCACATTATACACTGCTGGTATCCAGAGGTTACGACCACCGCTGCAGCGCAGATATGAGGTGGTCAGGTAGGAAGCTGCTGTGCATGTGTTCCTAAGCATGGTCCCACCAGAGAGGCTGACGATCTTTTCTATAATCTGCAACCACGACCACCACTGATGGATTGCAGGGTGGTCGTAAGCCCTGGATACAAGCAGTGTATAGTGTGATGGAAAAATGAATCCAACCAGCAAAGGAAGCAACATGGAGAATCACAATACATTAGTAAGTGCCTTGTAATATCCCTTTATCTGAAGTGAGACAACCCCTTTAAGGAATTGCCATATTTGCATATATATTATGAGATACCTGTGTAATACTGTAATACCTGCGTCTCCAGGTGAACCTACAGATCCAGGCTCGTCCTGCGGGAGGACTGACGCTCCAGTATACCAGCACTGTGGACTGCTTCCGCAAGATCGTCTCCCAGCAGGTGACTATGACCGAGGCCGACTACCCGCAAGACCGCCTAGGAGCGGGGAGCAGAGGATGAGTGCCGGCTCTACGGACTGCAACCTCTTTCTACTTTATGTGTTTTTGTGTCGTTTTCCTTCCCATGATAATAGGAAACTTCCCTGCCGACACCGGGCACTGTGCTTGGGAGGGTACACACTGGGGTGCACCTTCAGCACAGGGTGGTGCCCAGTAGCTTAGTCTGTCAGCATGATCAACCCTATTGAACCAGACCTATAGTCCTGAAAAAAGCACATTTTTACTGATATGTAAATGAGCTTACTGGAGCACCCAGGAGCCGGCCACAGCCCTCGGAGCACCAGTCAGTAACGTTTGGGTGCACGTTTGTGTGCATGAGCCCTTAGTCCCTCACTCCTTCCTCTGGATCTCGTCCAGCCCTGCCTTCTTGCGCCTGCGCCGTGCCTCCTGGTCTCAGCGCCTGCACAGCGGATCTGCTGCCGCTCTCCAAGCAAGCACCATCCTCTTGTGCATGCTCCGTGTCAATGCAGGGGAAGAAGGGACGAACTAAAGCTGTGCTCCAAGCCCTGTGGCCGGCCCCTCGGTGCTCCAGTAAGCTCATTTACATATACGTAAAAGCAATGGGACCACAAAAATACACAATCAGGATATGGTTTTGGTCAGCATGATCCCCTCCCCCCCTACCAGGTTATATGCCTGGGTTAATAGGGTTGATCATGCTGACAGATGCTCTTTTAGTGAACTGCAATGGCTGCAGGTGGGAGAGCAGCACTGAACCCGAACTGAGGTCCCTTCATTCTCAGGATCAATGGAGGTCACACCCCCCATAGCGTATCCTAACGATATGTAATCACTTTATGAGGTGGGAATATCCCTTTAAGGGTCCCCCAAAAATAAGCTGCTAGATCTGTATGACCGCCAGGCATTATACGTCACCCATCAGATCAGACTCCGGAGCTCTCCTCGTCCTGGCTGGCGGTAGTTTTACACATGTAAAGCGCATTTTCAACCTACGGAAAGTCTGAGTCTGACCGCTGAATACGGCTCGCCTCCCAGAGGGGGTTAATGATCCCGTCTTTAGATACACCAATCCAAAGAGGAGCAGGTGGCGCTGAGTGACACGGCAGAGCAGCTGTTCTGCCCCCGTCCTGTATGTGCTCGGAGCAGTCACCGATCCTGTCCCAGGACACTTGGGAAGAGTCACGTGACGGCAAAATGTGTCATCAACATCAAATCGGTGGGGGTCCAACTCCCTGAACCCCTGCCGATCAGCTGCAGTGAGGTCACGTCCATCGGTCACGTGGCCTGGGTGCAGCTCAGCCCCATAGAAGTGAATGGGCCTGAGCTGTAATACCAAGCACAGCCACTATCCAAAGGATGGCGCTGTGCTTGGTAAGCTGTGAGGAGGCGGCTGCGTTCACCTCAGCTGATCGGTGGGGGACCCCACCAAACTGGTACTGATCACGAGGCTCTCGGAGAACCCCTTTAAAGCCTATGCTACAGATAAATTATTCTAGCGGCTCAACTTAACCAAAACTGCATGTGATTCCAGTAAGGCGAAGGAGATGAGCGGCTGCCGGGCGCCTCTGGTGCTGCTCGTGTCAGGACGGGCGAAACAGAACATTTATTCGGCATAGTCTTGGCATTGACCTCAAGGCTACGATTACAGAGCAGACTGCAACCTCCTGCTGTGAAACTACAACTCCCAGCATGCTCTATTCACTTCTAAGGGAGATCCGAGAACAGCTCAGTGTGCATGCTGGGAGTTGTAGTTTTTCAACAGTTGCTGACCCTTGGACATAACAGCGGACTGGTGTGCCAGACGTCCACAGGCAAGGAGAAATCCGGAGGCTACAACCTGAGCCTCTCTATAAAGCACCCACCTGGAAACATGCCGGTGGCAGCAGTGGCATCCCTTACTGCCCCCTGTGCACTTCTAGGAGCGGTGCAGAACCAGAACAAGCAGGCGTTATAGAAGGTGCACCAGCAATGTACCTTACCTCAGTGTCCCGGGCGCTCCCCTCCCGCAGCTGTGGATGACTCACTGAGAAGCGAAATAGGAACAGGCACCCCTCATCCCTGCTGTGTGACACGGGGCGGGATCTGCAGAGAAGGAGGAAGAGGAAGGAGGTCGGCTCTGCATATGGAAGTGATCAAGTGTAATCCAGAATACAGGCACGGGCCTCGACCACCTAAAAGACCTAAGGCCCCTTTACTCTGATAGATCGTTCCTTCCTGACAATTGTCAGTGAAGGAGAGCGCTGTAATTACACACAGTGATCTCCTCCACAGTACGTAGAGCAGTGATACTAACGCCATCGATCGTCCCCATACAGACTCATTGCTTGCCCGCAGCAGGGCCTGTTTAGACGGCACGATCTGCCGGTATCTGCACAAAAAAGAGCATTTCGCTCATTCATCGGGTAATCGGCGGCTCGTTTACATCTGCAGATTATTCGTACAAATGCTCGTTAGCGATAATCTGTCCTATTTAATAGTATTCATTTCTATCTGGACGCCATTACAGTTATCACCCAGCTTTCCCGGACTCCTGCCTGTACATCTCCTGTACACACGGGCTTCTCCTCTCTGATACGTTGGGGCACAGGAGTAAAAAAAAAAAAAAAACCCTTAAAGGGATTGTCCATTTCTGCTAACAACCCTCCCCTGAAATGCCCGGGTTCCTCAAACAGAACATACTCACCTGGTCCCTGACTCCAGATCCCTACATGGCCGTTGCTGCATCTCCCTGTCAGGTGCAGATCACAACATCCTGCAGCAGGGGGTGCAACCAATAGCAGGCCACGATGACCTGCCCCCTTGCATCATGTGTGACGTCACCCGTGACACTAGGGAAACCTGATTTATTAAAGGGGTTATCGATCCTGTAACCATTCCCTGAAATGCCAGAGTTCCTCATACGGAACATACTTACCTGGTCCCCTCCGGATCCCTGCATGGCTGCCGCTGCATCTCCCCGTCCTGTGCAGATCACAACATCCTGCGGCAGGGGGTGCAACCAATAGCAGGCCACAATGACCCGCCCCCTTGCATCACGCGTGAGGTCACCTGTGACACTAGGGAAACCTGATTTATTGAAGGGGTTATCCAATCCTGTAACCATTCCTCGAAGTCCTTCATATGGAACATACTTACCTGGTCCCCGACACCTGCATCCCTCTGTATCCTCGCATGGCCGCTGCTGCATCTCCCTATCGTGGGGAGGTGCAGCTAATAGCAGGCCGTGACGGTGACCCGCCCCCTTGCATCACGCGTGAGGTCACCTGTGACACTAGGGGAGTAAGTCACCGTCGTGGCCTATTAGCTGAACCCCCCCATTGCCCGATGTTGTGATCAGCACGATGGGGGGATGCAGCAGCGGCCATGCAGGGATCCGGAGGGACACAGGTGACGGGGACCAGGTAAGTATGTTCCGTATGAGGGACTCGGGCATTTCGGGGGTGTCTACAGGATCGGATGAACTCTTTAATAAATCGGGTTTTTCTTTTTTGGTTTAAGTCTGACCTCTAGTGGTTGATTTCTTGTAAGACGGGTTCATATTCGCTAAGACTGGTCTAATTCGTTGGCGCATGAAAAAGTGGCTGGCAGGCTACGGCTAGGTTCACATGAAGTGTTTTCTAAACTGACGCGGACGTCAATTTCCTGATGTGTTTTTAATATGTTTTTCGGTGTGGATTCGGCGAGGATTTTCATTCCTGGTCACTTTCCCTTTAGACCCTTAGGGGCAGCGGCGTACCTTGAAGAAGGCAGACCACACAACTGCTATGGGGCCCAGCAGTAAGCGGCTTTCCTTCCTGCAGCCACCACAAGGGGGAGTTCTGTGCAAAGAGATTATTATAAGAGATCAATGGCAATTGTATAGATTCCTATGCACTGAGCTCCCCCTAGTGGTGGCTGCGATGAGGAGCTTGCTGCAAGTCTGTGCTGATGCTGCTGCAAAATCCATGGTCCTTGTAGGACTGAGTTGCAGATTGCACAGGGTTAAATCCACAGTAAAAATCTGCAGCACAAGCACAACGAGCAGGCCGCGATTTCCGTGCTTGTGGGTGTCATTTCCCTCATGAACTGTACCCCCTTCCCCCAGTACCTGCCCCTTACAGTAGGTCCATAGTGAGAGTTGTGGGCCCCATGGTTTTCCCCCATGCTAACCCCATGTATTGTATTTCTCTCGCAGGGTCTCTGGGGTCTTTATAAAGGGATGGGGGCCCCGCTGGCTGGCGTCACCCCGATGATGGCGATGACGTTCTTCGGCTTCAGTTTGGGGAAGAAACTACAACAGAATGGAGCACAGGATGTACTGAGGTGAGAGGACGTATAGCGGATTTTCCAGAAATCTGGCGGGCTGTACAAACTGAAAATGAAAGTCCTTCTTCTATTACGTTCCACTATTCTTTAGTTTCTGGGAAAGCTGGGTGACTACCGACAAGGCTGTGAGTACAGCTCCTACAGGGGTTGTCACCCATCTTTCCTGAGTTTCTGCAGTAATATAGAGTGATCTAAGGGTCAGTGATGTATCATAGGTGAGGGCCTTGTCATTCAGAAGCCGGAGAAAGCTGGGTGATAGCAGATATGGCCACAAACACAGCACCTAAAGGGGATATCACCCAACTTTCCCAAATCTGAGAGCAGCTCACATATCATAACTAAGCAGTCTTGTCATTCAGAAGCCTAGGAAAGCTGGGTGACAACCAATTTATCCATCATAGAGACTACAGTCCTACTTTCCTGGGCTCCTGAGAAGCAGGTTTATGCAGCGATATGGGGCTGTTAATGTGTCATACATCACTAGGCAGCCTGGTCCTTCAGAAGTCTGGGAAAGCTGGGTGACCACCAATATGGCCGCCATGACAGCCCTTACATGAGCTGCCACCCAACTTTGCTAGACTCCTGAGCTCTGAACAGCCACTATACCTGAATATGCAGTGATCTCAGAGTTAGTAATGTATCATACCAAGGCAGGCTTGTCCTTCAGAAGACTGGGAAAGCTGGGTGACAACCAATATGGCCGCCATGACAGCCTTCACATGAGTTGTCACCCAACTTTGCTAGACCCCTAAGCTCTGAACAGCCAGCATCCTTAAATATACAGTGATCTCATAGTCAGTAATATAACTTACCAAGGCAGGTTTGTCCTTCAGAAGCCAGGGAAAGCTGGGTGACAACCAATTTATCCATCATAGAGACTACAGTCCTACTTTCCTAGACTCCTGGGCAGCAGGTTTATGCAGTGATATGGGGCCTGTTAATGTGTCATACATCACTAGGCAGCCTGGTCCTTCAGAAGGCTGGGAAAGCTGGGTAACAACCAATATGGCCGCCATGACAGCCCTTACATGAGTTGCCATCCAACTTTGCTAGACTTCTGAGCTCTGAACAGCCACCATACCTGAATATGCAGTGATCTCAGAGTTAGTAATGTATCATACCAAGGCAGGCTTGTCCTTCAGAAGACTGGGAAAGCTGGGTGACCACCAATATGACTGCCATTACATGAACTGCCACCCAACTTTGCTAGACTCCTGAGCAGCCCACATACCTGAATATACAGTCATCTGAGAGTCAGTATTATATCTTACCTAGGCAAGCTTGTCCTTCAGAAGGCTGGGAAAGCTGGGTGCCAACCAATATGGCCGCCATGACAGCCCTCACATGAGCTGCCACCCAACTTTGCTAGACTCCTGAGCTCAGAACAGCCACCATACCTGAATATGCAGCAATCTCAGTTAGTAATGTATCATACCAAGGCAGGCTTGTCCTTCAGAAGGCTGGGAAAGCTGGGTGACCACCAATCTGGTTATACTGGACATAACTGAAGTCCTTTTTTTCCCCAGGCCGCACCAGGTGTTCTCGGCAGGAATGCTGGCCGGACTGTGCGCCGCCATAATTGTAGTGCCTGCCGAAAGGATCAAGTGCTTGCTGCAGGTAACAGATCTACAAGTCCTGGTCATCATCCCCGGGGTGCAGTGCATGCTGAGAGTTGTAGTTGTGGGGAGCCACGGCTTGCAGACCACGACATCTCACCTATTTTTCTCTCGTTTGAAGGCTCAGGCTAACAGCTCGCTGAAGAGATTTTCGGGGCCTGTAGATTGCGCCGGGCAGCTTTTTCGGGAGCAGGGCGTCCGGAGCTTGTACAGGGGTACGGTACTTACCCTTCTGAGAGGTAACTACCTACCACAGCCTCTAAATAACGAACTAGCAGGACTTGTGTAGGAGAGTGCCTCTCTGCTGTGGAGGACCTCCGGCGTCTCCTGATTTCAGTGGGCACCAAGTACGGCTCTATTTTTCTTGCAGCAGTCACTTCATGATTAGTGGGGGCCTAACCTGTGGGACCCCCACCAATCCTGAGCGCGAAGGTGTGAGCAGCACTGTACCCTCTTCACTGCAGTACTATTCAAGTGAATGGGACTGTCCGCAGATCGCCCCCTCAGCTAGGTGCCCATGGGTGGGACGCTATGTGGCCCTTTCATTCTCAGGATCGTTGGAGGTCCTATAGGCCGGACCCCCAACAATAAAGTCATGGTATATACCAGGGATGCTCAACCTTGTGTTGTAAATCTACAACTCCCATCATGTCCTGCAGTAGGCTGATACCTGTAGGCTGTCCGGGCATGCTGGGAGTTGTAGTTTTGCAACAGCGTGAGGGCCGCAGGCTGGGTATCCCTGGTATATACTAGTGATAGGTGCAATGACCCCTTCACAAGGCTCCCCTACTGGTGGGACATCCTGCAGCATGGAAAGGGGGTTCTCCAAACTGAACGACCCCTTTAAGACACTTTGTGCCCTAACTGGTTGTGCACGAGCTGCCTGCTGTGAATGGCAGATATTATGCTATACCTGTCTCCACGGCCTCTTCTTGCAGGCAGCGTGGGTGGCTGTGTGATGCCAGGTGGTGGGGGAGGGGGCAAATAGCCTAAAGGAAGCTGCTAAATGAATAAGTGATGTCATCACTGCATTGCCTACCGAGCTAAGGGATCACAGCTGAAGGGCCAGCTCCACTCGAATTGAATGGCATGCCTAGGGTCCATCAGAACCAAAGACGTCGCCCTTGGTCGCCATTATTAGCAGGACTTAGAGCCGCCAAAGGGTCCCTCTTGTTCTGGAGGACCCGGCATATCCACGTAGTTCATTGACAGTCTAGTAGGCGCTATGTAATGCCTCATTCTTCCTGCGGTGGCGCTGCAGGGAAAAGGAACACTTGCTATCTAATTCCCCAGCCGATCGTCCAGGGATCGGTTTGTTTTTGGAGACCTCGTCAGGACGATCCCACCACATGTCTGTTATAATCTGGAGTATCCCTCTAATGTTCTACTCCCCCCCCCCCATCAGATATCCCTGCTACCGGCATGTATTTTATGAGCTATGAATTGATGAAGGATAAGATGAGGCCGCAGGGAGGAAGGTAAGCTGCGTATTACTTCAGGGTGGCAGACCTATAGGACAGTCATATGGAGTAGTAGTCTTACCGGTTACCATACTCTTCCTCCGCAGCGCCAGGGACCTCAGTGCCGCACGGATTCTGCTCGCCGGAGGTGTGGCGGGCATGTGCAACTGGGCAGTCGCCATTCCTATGGATGTGCTGAAGTCACGTTTCCAGACAGGTGACTAGACTGAACGGCATGTGCACCGTGACTGTCCTCCACCACTCTCTGACCGTACCTTCTTATTCCAGCTCCTCAGAGCCGGTACAGGGGTCTTCTGGACGTCTTCAGGGAGGTCATGCGAGATGAGGGTCCCCGAGGTCTGTATAAGGGGTTCACAGCAGCCATGTTACGAGCCTTCCCGGCCAATGCGGTGAGTGCAGAACCTGAAAGGTACAAAGGGTTTCTTCACTGTTTGATATAATGTGCTGCCCTATAACGGTGCAAGAAAAGTAATCCCTGTGGTTTTGGGATTTTACTAGTGAACCAGGAGGCGCAGGATGAACATTGCTTAAATATGAAGGCATATTTTAAAATATGGGGAAATAAATAACTCTTCTGACCATTCTTTTATTTCAGGCGTGCTTCCTTGGATTTGAGGCATCAATGAAGTTTCTACACTGGCTGATCCCAGACGTGTGACACCCTAGAACTGTGTAGCACCCAATGAAACGCCAATACACCCAAAGAAACTAAGCTCTGTGAATGTGCAGCGCCCCAAGAAACCCAACACCAGAGCTGTATAAATGTGCAGCACCCAAAGAAACCCAACACCAGAGCTGTATGAAGGTGCAGCACCCCAAGAAACCCAACACCAGAGCTGTATGAAGGTGCAGCGCCCCAAGAAACCCAACACCAGAGCTGTATGAAGGTGCAGCACCCCAAGAAACCCAACACCAGAGCTGTATGAAGGTGCAGCGCCCCAAGAAACCCAACACCAGAGCTGTATGAAGGTGCAGCACCCCAAGAAACCCAACACCAGAGCTGTATGAAGGTGCAGCGCCCCAAGAAAACCCAACACCAGAGCTGTATGAAGGTGCAGCACCCCAAGAAACCCCAACACCAGAGCTGTATGAAGGTGCAGCGCCCCAAGAAACCCAACAGCAAAGCTCTATGAATGTGCAGCACCCCAAAAAACCCAACACCAGAGCTGTATGAAGGTGCAGCACCCCAAGAAACCCAACACCAGAGCTGTATGAAGGTGCAGCACCCCAAGAAACCCAACACCAGAAGCTGTATGAAGGTGTAGTGCCCCAAGAAACCCAAGACTGGAGCTGTATGAAGGTGTAGTGCCCCAAAGAACCCAACACCAGAGCTGTATGAAGGTGCAGCACCCCAAGAAACCCAACAGCAAAGCTCTATGAATGTGCAGCGCCCCAAGAAACCCAACAGCAAAGCTCTATGAATGTGCAGCACCCCAAGAAACCCAACACCAGAGCTGTATGAATGTGCAGCACCCCAAGAAACCCAACACCAGAGCTGTATGAAGGTGCAGCACCCCAAGAAACCCAACACCAGAGCTGTATGAAGGTGCAGCACCCCAGGAAACCCAACACCAGAGCTGTATGAAGGTGTAGTGCCCCAAAGAACCCATCACCAGAGCTCTATGAAGGTGCAGCGCCCCAAGGAACCCAACACCAGAGCTCTATGAATGTGCAGCACCCCAAAAAACCAACAGCAGAGCTGTATGAAGGTGCAGCACCCCAATAAACCCAACACCAGAGCTGTATGAAGGTGCAGCACCCCAAGAAACCCAACACCAGAGCTGTATGAAGGTGCAGCACCCCAAGGAACCCAACACCAGAGCTCTATGAATGTGCAGCACCCCAAGAAACCAAACACTAGAGCTGTATGAATGTGCAGCACCCCAATAACCCAACACCAGAGCTGTATGAAGGTGCAGCACCCCAAGAAACCCAACACCAGAGCTGTATGAAGGTGCAGCACCCCAAGAAACCCAACAGCAAAGCTCTATGAATGTGCAGCGCCCCAAGAAACCCAACAGCAAAGCTCTATGAATGTGCAGCACCCCAAGAAACCCAACACCAGAGCTGTATGAAGGTGCAGCACCCCAGGAACCCAACACCAGAGCTGTATGAATGTGCAGCACCCCAGGAAACCCAACACCAGAGCTGTATGAAGGTGCAGCACCCCAAGAAACCCAACACCAGAGCTGTATGAAGGTGTAGTGCCCCAAAGAACCCATCACCAGAGCTGTATGAAGGTGTAGTGCCCCAAAGAACCCATCACCAGAGCTCTATGAATGTGCAGCACCCCAAGAAACCAAACACTAGAGCTGTATGAAGGTGCAGCACCCCAATAACCCAACACCAGAGCTGTATGAAGGTGCAGCACCCCAAGAAACCCAACACCAGAGCTGTATGAAGGTGCAGCACCCCAAGAAACCCAACACCAGAGCTGTATGAAGGTGTAGTGCCCCAAAGAACCCAACACCAGAGCTGTATGAAGGTGCAGCACCCCAAGAAACCCAACACCAGAGGTCAATGAATGAGCAGCACCCCAAGAAACCCAACACCAGAGCTCTATGAAGGTGCAGCACCCCAAGAAACCTAAGACCAGAGCTGTATGAATGTGCGGTTGACTAAACGACATGATAAAGGACTTTTCTATAATAAAGTGATTTGTAGTACCCCCGTGGTCCCATCACTCACACGTGGCCCGCTGCGGGGATCTCATCGCCATAATCACCTATGTTCTCTACTGTAATATATCGGTGGGATCTTGTATCTATCAGAAAATACCTCTGGACATTAGTTTTCAGGGAAGCAGGTGACCGTCTACTGTCTATGGGGCCTGGTGACTCTCCCCGACAGATGATGATGAGGAGAGGGATCTGGACTTGTCAGGTGCAGGCCAGTGGCTGGCTGCAGCGGTGGGATGCTGTATGGGCGCCTACTCACGTTCTGCAGCTGATATACTGGCACAGAGGATAAGATGTCCTGGCTGGTGTCTCCTCTGGGGTTCATGGTCATCAGATCGGGGGGCGTCTGTAGTCGATAATGAATGGTATCATGACTATAGGGAGGGCAGATGTATGCACAGATCACAATGTATAAGACTATGCAAAGGGACTGTCCCATCAGGACCCCCATAGTCTCTATGACCGATCAGGACCCCCAGTGTCCGTCTGTCCCATCAGGACCCCCACCGTCTGTATACCCCATCAGGAACCCTGTCCATCCATAAGATCTATCAGGACACCACCAACCGTATGACCATCAAGACCACTGCCATCCCTATGGACCCATCAGGACCACCAGCGTCTGTATGACCGATCATGTCCGCCACCGTCCGTATACCCCATCAGGAACCCTGCCGTCCATGTGACCCCTCAGGACCACCACAGTCCATATGATATCAGGACCACAAACGTCCGTATGACCCATCAGGTCCACCAGCATCCATATGACCATCAGGACCCCCATAGTCTCTATGACCAATCAGGACCCCTAGTGTCTGTCTGCCCCATTCAGGAACCCTGTCATCCATAAGATCCATCAGGTCACCACCGTCCATATGACCCATCAAGACCACTGCCATCCGTATGACCCATCAGGACCCCCGCCTTCCATATGACCCATCAAGACCCCAGTGTCCATATGACCCATCAAGACCACCGCCGTTCCATATGATCGATCAGGACCACTACAGTCCATATGATATCAGCACCCCTCCGTCCGTGTGACCCATCAGGACCCCCAGCATCTGTCTGCCCCATCAGGACTCCCGCTGTCCATATGACCCATCAGGACCCCCTCCGTCCGTATGACCCATCAGGACCCCCTCCGTCCGTATGACCCATCAGGACCCCCCTCAGTTCGTATGATATCAGGACTTTGTCATCCGATGACCCATCAAGACCACCACTGTCCCCATCATTTGTATGACCCATCAGGACCACTGCCATCCGTCTGCAGCTCAGGACCACCACTGTCCGTATGACCCATCAGGACCCCCTCCGTCCGTATGATATCAGGACCACTGTCATCCGTCTGCCCTCAGGACCACCACTGTCCATATGCCCCATCAGGACCCCCTCCGTCCGTATGATATCAGGACCACTGTCATCCGTCTGCCCTCAGGACCACCACTGTCCGTATGCCCCATCAGGACCCCCTCCGTCCGTATGATATCAGGACCCCCAACGTTGTATGCCTCATCAGGACCACCACCCTCTGTGCACTGTCCATAACCCCCGCTGTCCATACGCCCTTTCAGGACCCCCATTATCCATAGGACCCAGCATTGCTAAATCTCCCCCTTTTTACTTCAGCATATGACAACAAGTAACAAACCCTCAGCTGTGTACACAGGACAAGTGTCCATCCTCTGAGTGCAAACAACATTGATTGACTCTCACTGACAGCAAGCAGAAGTCTTGGTAAAGAGAAGTGTAACATGAAGCACATGATAAGAAACCTACAGATGCTGAGGGGGGTGGGGGCCGCCATGTTGTGGGGCTGAGCGCCCTCTAGTGAGCAGTGACGAGGCTGCAGGACGACATAAGAAACCCGTGAAGGTCTGAATGAAGCCTCCAGTCCGCGCCGCCGGCTCCCAGGTAAGTGGGGGCAATCCAAGATGCGGCCCCCAGGACTTCCACACATCCCCGGCCCCCCCCCCTTACCGGCCGCCGTCCTGCAGCCCCGCCCCGAATCACGGGGGAGCTGAGCAGAAAAGCCGGAGTCTGTAGCCGAGAGCGGACAGGGAACTTGCCGGAGGCGCTGAACTAGGCCGAAGCCTCTGGCTTTCCTGAGGAGCCTCCCCGGAAATGATGGAGGGCGGGGGTGACATGGGTGGCTGCTCGGCCTTATCCGGGGGTCCCTGCAGGAACCGCTCCTGTTATAATCTATTGTGATTATATCTTATTCTGGGAAAGCTGGGTGTAAGCCCATAGGACCCCATTATGGCCCTCACAGGGTGTCACCCAGCTTTCTGGGACTACTGCACTCATCATGCACCCACCTGAAATCTGCGGCAGCGTGTTTCTGTCCTGGCGGCCATATTGATGCAGCTTTCTAAGGCTTTGTTCAGACAGGGCATATTTTTTTGTTCCCGCTATTCCTGCAAAATAACATTTTTGCAGTTTCACAATAAAGATGGTAAAAAAAAATGTACAGTCTGACCGTAATACTGAGTATACCGCTATATCATCTCGCCGTAACGGGACCGGACGATCTGTTATTCTGGATTATCGGATGTTTTTCTGTATATAACGCACTGTTTTTCTCTCTTGCGTTGTTTTTACAGATCTCCGCCGAAGAATGCCGCTGGTGGTGAGCTGGCCGTTCCCTGTCAAGTCGCGCTTTTTTCGCCACGTGACCAGTACGGTGATCACTGGGCTGGTGGGCTCGTACAGCTGGGTGTGGACCAGTAAGTATTTCTGTAGCTGGTGTGAAACTACAACTCCCAGCATGTCTACAACTGCAGGTGGAAAATCCACAGAGAAATACATCCCGTATACAGTATGTGGAGCGGAGAAGCCCCCTGTAGGACGTACGTCCGTGTGCCTTAAAGGGGTCCACCAACAGCATTTATCGCCTGCCCATGGGATGGATGAGAGATGTACGATCCTCTAGGACCCTTGCTGATCATGTGACTAGGGGTCCCCTGTGTGGACGCACACGCGTGACCGGTGCTCCTTTCCCTTCTGTGGGACTGATGGAGATGGCGCTGTCCTCGGCCGCACCTGCGCAGTGCTGCTGCAGTCACACAGGGGACCCCGAACTCATGAGCAGCGAGCGTCCCCCCAGCGACCATACAGTTATCACCTATTCTGTGCATAAGTGCTATCAAGGTTTCGTAGGGAATGTTGAGGGTTGTAGTGTCCAAGCAGCTGGTGAGTCGATGGTCTGAAAATCCCACTAATCCCATGCTGGATTAAAGAGGTTTTTCAAGATCAGTATCTGATTGACCCGGGACCCCCGCCGATCGGCTGTTTGAGAAGGCACCGGCGCTCGCAGTAGTGCTGCGGCCTCCTAATTGCTTACCCAGCACAGCGCCATCCATTGTATAGTGGCCGTGCTTGGTATCGCACTCTGCTCCATTCATTTCTATGGGGCTGAGCTGCTCCTAGGTCATGTGACCGATGATTGTGACGTCACTGGCCGAGGAAATACTAAGAGATGGCCGCGGGAGTGCCGAAACCTTCTCAAACAGCTGATCGGTGGGGATCCCGGGTGTCGGCCCCCCACTAATCAGATACTGATGACCTATCCAGGGGACAGGTCATCATTAAAGGGGTTGTCCCATCACAGACCAGGAGGGCATATCGCTGGGATATGTCCCCATTGTCTGATAGGTGCGCTGCCGTCCTCCACTGGCTCGGCTATTCTTGTCTGCCCCATAGAAATTAATGGGAATAGCGGCCGCACGTGCGCGGTGCACTCCTATTCACTTGTATGGGAGCAGGGATTGGTGGTGGATGAATCCCAGGAAATCCGGGGTCCTTCAGCCACAGCTCTCCCGTCTCCGTTCTCCTTGTAGGGGGCGTATCCTAGCAATGTTCCCCCATTGTCTGTGATGGCAAGACCCCTTTAAAAAAGATCTGGGAAAACCCCTTTAACCCTTAGACTCCCAGCGCCGTACATGTACGGCGCTGGGGCGATGCGGGCACATGGCGCCCGCTCGCAAGTGCGGCGGGCGTCATGGCCGGCAAGTCTCTGCTGTTTCTAACAGCAGAGACTTGCTGCTACTTACCCGATCGGCGGCATCTTGCTGGGCCTTTAGATGCCGTGATCACACATGATCATCACGGCATCTAGTTGCGTCTTTACCCGGAAGCGTACGCTTCCGGGTGGTGTACAGACGCCCCGTGTGGCCAATCGGGGTGTCTGTACACGATCTGAAAGCTGTAATCCTTGCTGATGAGGTTTACAGCTTTCAAAGTGCAATTCTTATTCTGCCCACTAGATGGCAGGCCAGGATAAGAAATGAGCAATTCTTGGATTTATCTCAATCTAGTAAATCCCTGATTGCTCATAAAGAAAAAAAACACAATATATTTGATCATATTTGAGCTTTAAAATAATTTAAAAAAATGTTAAATATATAAAAAATATATAAAAGTTCAAATCACCCCCCTTTCCGTATAATTAAAAAATAAATACCTAAATAACAATAAATATAGACATCATGGGTATCACCGTGACCGAAAATGCCCGTACTTTTAAAATATTAAAAAAAAATTCCAATACGGCGAATTGTGTGGCGGAAAAAAGCGTCCAAATGGCGATTCGCTGTTTTTTGTCGCTTTTTTTTTAATTAAAAAAATTAAATAAAAAGTGATCAAAAATTCATACACACCCCAGAATGGTATCAATAAAAACTTCAGATCGTCCCGCAAAAAAATGAGCCCCCATACAGCTCCGTACACATAAATACCAAAAAGTTATAGGGGTCAAGATGTGACAAGGAAAAAAAAAAAGGGCAACTTTATAATTACTTTATCACTATCAAAACGCAGGAAAAACTATACATATTAGGTATTGCCGGATTCGTACTGACCAGTAGAATGAAAGTAACTGCTCAGTTTTAATGAACATCGAACGCTGTAAATAAGAAACCCGTAGAACTGTAGCGGAATAGCGTTTTTTTTGCAATTTCACCCGAATTGGAATTTTTTTCCCGCTTCCCACTACACCGTATGCAATATTAAATGGTGGCGTTGGAAAGTACAACTTTTCCCGCAAAAAACAAGCCCTCATACAGCTATCTGAACAGAAAAATAAAACCGTTATGGCTGTTTGAGGGTAGGGAGCGCAAAACGAAAATGCATAACCGAAAAAACCTCCGGTACTGAAAGGGTTAATTGGTAAGGCCACATTCACATGACCATAGTGTTTTGCGGATCTGAAAAACTTAGATACCGCACATGGTCGCCTCTATCGTAGAAAATGCTTATAGGACATGCTCTGTATTTTTTGCCTGTCCCTGGAACAGATGCGGACTCCTTCATACGGAGCCCTAAATGACAGCAGTGGGTGATTAAAGGGGTATTCTCATCTTAGACAATGGGGGCATATCGCTAGGATATGTCACCATTGTCTTATAGGTGCGGGTCCTACCGCTGGGACCCGCACCTATCTCCAGAACGGAGCGGGGAGCGCTGCGCCTGGAGGACCCCAGGTTTCCGGGGGTCCGGCCACCACCAGGCGCAGCTCCCCGCGCCGCTCATAGAAATGAATGGGAGCCGGGCCGTGCATGCGCGGTGTGCTCCCATTCATTTCTATGGAGCCGACGGAAGTAGCCGAGCCAGCGCTCGGCTATTTTCGGCGGCCCCATAAGAAATGAATGGAGGGCGGGCTGCGCATGCGCAGTGCGCCCTCATTCATTTCGGGGGCTCCGTTCTGGAGATAGGTGCGGGTCCCAGCGGTGGGACCCGCACCTATAAGACAATGGGGGCATATCCTAGCGATATGCCCCCATTGTCTAAAATGAGAATAACCCTTTAACTGTTTAGACCCCAATGTACTTGTCCGTCCAATAGTCAGGAATTTCTGATACTCCGACATCTCAGCTCCCCCTTCAAATGATGTATAGAACAGGGGTCGGCAACCTTCGGCACTCCAGCTGCTGTGAAACTACAACTCCCAGCATGCACCCTTGCTCGGCTCTTCTTGTAAGAGAATGGAGGATTGTGGGAGTTGTAGTTTTCAGAAGATGCCCGGCATAGAATGACTGTCGCCGTCCCTTGTTATTGCAGAGTACATGAACAGTCTGCGGGTGCACAACAAGGAGGTCTTGTACGAGCTGATCGAGAAGCGGCGGCCGGACACGCCGCTCATCACCATCTGTAACCACCAGTCCTGCATGGACGACCCTCACCTGTGGGGTAAGAGGCCCTTGCCGTCGGTGTACGTGATCTGCCGGCCCGTGCACCTATTCGCCTAAAGCACTGGTGCCCAATCCAACCCGTCTTTCCTGTATTCCAGGTATTCTAAAGTTTAGGCACCTGTGGAACCTGAAGACGATGAGATGGTGAGCGTTCCCCCTCCATATATAACCGATCTATAGACGTCTGTATGTCATGTCCGCCACCTGACCGCCATGTTTGTGCCCCTCTCCCAGGACCCCGACTGCTGCCGACATATGCTTCACTAAAGAGATGCACTCCTGGTTCTTCAGTATGGGCAAGTGTGTGCCGGTGTGCCGAGGTCAGTAGAGGCGGCGGCGGGGTCCCTATAGATACCACTGTGTGCATTACCCTGTAGTGGGATCCTGCGGGACGCCTTCTTCCTCCGTCACGGCTCGTTTCTTGTTCCGCAGGAGACGGAGTCTACCAGAAAGGAATGGACTTCATCTTGGAGCGGCTGAACGATGGAGAGTGGGTGCACGTGTTTCCGGAAGGTAACGCCCCCCGATACATGATATACGGACGTGGGACCCGGCAGCCACCGTCCATGGTTATGTCAGCTGGTGTCAGGCTGCTGCTGGGTTCTCAGAAAGCTTTTGTTTCGCTTTAGGGAAGGTTAACATGACCCAAGACTTTATGAGGCTGAAGTGGGGTGAGTGCTCCTGGGGGCGTTAGATTTGGGGTTGGTAGTTATTGTACTTATACTAACGTCTCGTATCTGCCCCTGTTTTTATAGGCATCGGCCGTTTAATATCCGAGTGCACGCGGCATCCCATCATCCTCCCCTCTGGCACGTTGGTACGTACTCATTCCCGTCTCTTAAAGGGTTATTCCCATCTTGGACAATGAGGGCATATCGCTAGGATATCCTCCCCCCCCCCCCCCCCCCCCATTGTCTTATAGGTGATGGTCCCACCGCTGGGACCCGCACCTATATCGAGAACGGAGCCCCTGAAGTGAAGGAGGGCGCACTGAGCATGCGCAGCCGCCCTCCATTGGTTTCTATGGGGCCGCCGAAAATAGCCGAGCGCTGGCTACATAGAAATGAATGGGAGCGGTGGCCGCGCATGCGCAGTGCACTCCAATTCATTTCTATGGGTGGTATTCATTTCCTGGTGGTGGCTGGATCCTGGGAAACCCGGGGTCCTCCAGGCACGGCGCTCCCCGCTTCGTTTTCGATATAGGTGCTGGTCCCAGCGGTGGGACCCGCACCTATCAGACAATGGGGGCACATCCTAGCGATATCGCCCCATTGTCTAAGATGGGAATAACCCCTTTAAAGCCCACGTCCGTCATTTTACACTGAATTATTGACTTATGGTGCAGTCACAGGAGGCAGACATTTTGGGGACTTTCCTATTCATCTGAATGGGGCTTGCAGAAATCCGCGAGCTCGCGCTGTAAACGTCCTCATCCAGATGAACAAAGTTAGGCTTCATTCACACGACCGTATGTGTTTTGCGGTCCGCAAATTGCGGATCCTCAAAAAGAAAACGGATGACGTTCCGTATGACATCCGTTTTTCCGTTTGTTTTTTTGGCGGATCCATTGTAACAATGCCTATCCTTGTCGGCAAAATGGACAATAATGCGGAACGGAAATACAGACATACGGAAACAGAATACACACGGAGTACCTTCCGTTTTTTTTGCGGACCTATTGAAATGAACGGTTCCGCATACGGTCTGCAAAAAAAACTGGAACGGACACGGAAACAAAATACGGTCGTGTGAATGAAGCCTTACAGTCTAGTACAGGGGTAGGCAACCTCCGTCCCTCCAGCTATTGTGAAACTACAACTCCCAGCATGCATATTTACTCTGCTCTTCTCCAAACGTCCATAAAAATGAATGGAGCATGCTGGGAATTGTAGTTTCGAAGCAGCTGGAGTGCCGAAGGTTGGCGATCCATGGTCTAGAGACTCATTGACAATTCTGCTGGTAGTCAGTGGAAACAGTCAGCAAGGTCTAATGTTGTGACACACCCCTCCACTAATACAGAAGGGGGACATTTATTAAGATTGGTGATGTACACAATCCATCCTCTCCGCTGGCGTCAGATGCTCCGTTTATTACAGGGTTGCCCGAGTGTCTAAAGAGGTTATCCGGAAATTTATATTGATGGCCTATTTTCTGGATGGGTCATCAGTATGTGATTTGGTGGGGGTCCGACTCCCGGCACCCCCTGCAGTCAGCTGTTTGAAGAGGGTGCAGCCTCCTCCCAGCTCACCAGCACAGCGCCGTCCATTGTATAGTGGTTGTGCTTGGTATTGCAGCTCAGCCCCATTCACTTGAATGTACTTGAGGTGTACCTAGGCCACAGATGCCCAACCTGCGGCCCTCCAGTTGTTGTAAAACTACAACTCCCACAATCCCGTGCTGTAAACCGATAGCTGTAGGCTGTCCAGACATGCTGGGAGTTGTAGTTTTGCAACAGCTGCAGGTTGGGCAACCCTGACCTAGCTCTGGACTAACTGTACAGACGCTTCTATCTTTATACCAATGCTCTTGCATGTCAAGACGTCACAGTGAATGTGTGCGCATAATATCTGCGAGGTACGGAGGAATAAGTTGTGTGAATATAGTGAAGGATTGTAACGTTACCCTCTTGTAATCCAGGAATGAACGATGTGCTTCCAAATGATCCACCGTATGTGCCGCGATGGGGACAGGTAGGTGTCTCTATGATTTGGCATCATGTACTGGTGTCAACTGGAGATTTTTTTTTTTTTTTTTTTTCAGCATTAACCCCCTAACTGTTTTGCCGGAGTGGAGCTCCAGCAGCATGATAGCAGCTAGAAACATGCAACTGGTCTTGTTTGAAAGCTGACATTCCAAACTTTCAGACAATACCAGAATGACAGCAATATGTTCAGGACAGAGAAAGATATCGCTGATAGAAATCTGGATGCTGTGAATGCAGCTGAAAATGAAAGTAAAAACAGGTTTTACTCGTGATTATTCCCAACTTAATTTCTAAGGGCTCTTTCACACGACCGTATGCCCTCCGAGACATACGGTCCGTGAGAGGGCCATATGTCCCGGAGCGGCATCGATCGTGCGCACGGGAGCGCATAGCATCATTGATTACAATGATGCTGTGCTGTGCACGTCGTGCCGCCCGCAGGACTATTGTCCCGCACTCGCATGATTTTATGAGTGCGGGACAGTAGTCCCGCGGGCGGCCCAGCGTGCACAGCATCATTGTAATCGATGATGCTGTGCGCTCCGGTGTGCACGATCGATGCCGCTCACGGACCGTATGTCTCGGAGGGCATACGGTCGTGTGAAAGGGTCCTAACAGTGATTTCTCCTCTGTTGGTCTTGTATGAAAGCCTGGACTGTCAGCTTTCAGACAAGAGCAGTTGCATGTTTCTAGCTGCTACCACTGAGGAGATATCGCCATCTAAATCAGCCCTCCCCCCTCCAGTTAGCTACTTTTCACACTGCCTGAGCTGGACTCGGGCAGAACAGTTAGGGGGTTAAATGGGTTTACCAATCTCGCACACTGGTGGCCTATATCTAGGATAGACCACCAAAGTCAGATAGGTGCAGGTCCCAACTCTAGGACCTATCCATCTACTGTATCTCTAGAACGGGCCTCCAAAGCAAAGGAGAGCTGACGGCGCATGTTCACTGCTATGGGAGCTCTGATAAGAGCTGAGCCGGCGCTCTGCTCCCATAGAAGTGAATAGAGTGTTGCCGTGCCTGCGCCGTGTGCTTAGTTCTAGAGATAGATGTGGGTCCCACCTCTAGGACCATCCCCTATCTGACATATACCACCAGTGTGTGAGATGGGCCAGCCCCTTTAAGCTATAGATTTCCCTCCAGAGCAGTCACTTAATTCTGTCCATTTCTTCTCTGTCCCCGCAGAAGATCACGGTGCTGGTTGGGAGCCCATTCAGCACGGCGTCTGTGGTGGAGAAGTTGAGAGCTGAGCACCGGACGCCGGTAAGAACCTGACTTTTACCACTTGGCTTTATCAGAGTTGTTGCTTTGGCTCCTTGATCAAGGACGTCTTAGCACATAGTGATACAGAGCGGCTGGTAATGTAGTCACAGTCAGAAACGACTACCCAACCTCTGTGTCGGATGAAAGTCTGGGTGTGCACACTCAATATATAGTATATGCATTTAAAACCGATCCAGCGAGGCATTATGACATCTGTTTACATAGTATAGTGCCACCTGGTGTTCAGAGTGTATAGCAGTGTGCCTGTCCACCTAATGAGCTGAATGCTGGTGGACATGCATGCTCAGTCGCTCACAGCAATACAATATACAGCAAAGCTGAGAAGACTTCTACTGAGGATTGAATTATGTAACTGAGGACTGTAACTATGGCTGCCAGAGGGAGAAGAAGACTGACTAGGGAACTTAGGGTGGTCTATGTTTACAGTTTCTAGAGAGGGGAGAAAACTGAATAAAGATGATGTGAAAGTGCGCTGGAGTTAGAGGCGCCTCAGGATGAAAGCAGACAACCCTCCAGATCAAGCTGCACTGAAGAACGGGTAAGTACTTACCTGCCTGTGCCACCGCTTTGCTTCTTACAGCCGGACCCTGTTTACCCGGCTGCAGAGATGATGTCATGTCGACACAATATGACCACTGCATCCAATCGCTGTCCTTAGCGGTGCAACTATAGAGGCCAGCGATTGGCTGCAGCCGTCACGTGATGTCGACGTGACGTCACTGCTGCAGCCGGCTGGGAGAACCAGAGCGGTGGGATCTGGCAGGTAAGTACTTACCCATTCCTAATCACAGCTTGATACAGAGGGTTGTCCAGGGTTTCATCCTTTAACTGGACAACCCCTTTAATCAATTTGGCGCATCCATGCACAAGAAAAGCAAATCTTCGCTAGCTCAGGCCACACCTCCTCTTACCAAGCCCCGCCCACATTTCAGTTTTAAAAAACAAACAAAACACCACATATTTTTGAGCCAATAGCCGCTTTGTTCCTCTGATTTCTGGCCGGGATGTAACCCTGTGCGTTGCCTCTGCAGGCGGAGATGAGGAAAGCGATCACGGATTACATCCAGGAGGAGTTTCGTCAGCTGAAGTCGCAGGCGGAGAACCTGCACCAAAGCTTCAAGGAGCAGAGGTGACGAGGAACCGCCAAAGAGTAGACCGCCGCCGACGGCCACACACCAGATGCCTTCCTATGTATTTTTTTATTTTTTTTTTGTTTTTAATCCATCCGGAGTGCCCGGCGCAGGCCAGTGAGGAGCCGGGGGGGATCTCGCCCCATCAGGTTATTACGTACATTGGCGTCTACGCCGTAAACTGCTGCTAGAGAACACGAAGGTGACGACAGATGAAGTTACATGGAGCGGCACAGTGAGGAGACAGGACTACTGAGCCCAACATCCTTTGACCTGTGCTGGGTCTTGATGATTTTAACCATTTTTAAGCTGGATTAGGTCTACACCATGATTTCAAGTCTTTTTTTAATAATGTCTCAAGGAGTTGTCAGGGTTGTCGGCACCCATCGCACTGCTCGTCCCATCCCTGGAGTCTTCCCTTTTGTGCAGCCTGTTATTTATTGTACTGATAGGAGTCCTACGTGTGCTGCAGGAATGTTTTATACTCTCCGTTTTTCCGTAGCGGTCTTTCCAATAAAGATGACATTTCTCTTTTTTTCCATTTCTTTCGCATTAGAAATTATTCCAGTGTGCCTCTTGGCAAGAACGTCCACGCATGACCCCCCAAAAGGCTGTGGAACCCCACCATGACAAAAGGTTTGGGCGCTAGTCTGGTAGAAGAAAGCGGAAATGACATAAAGGGAGTGACGGTCATGTAGCATTTACTTTAAGTATTAAAGGGTTTCTGTCACCAGATTTGGGCATACTAAACAGGATGGCATTTGTAATGTGCAAATGCCACCTGATGCCCAATCTGGTTTTCTTACTGTAATCAGATCAGCCGTTTTGTTAAAAAAAGCACTTTTATAATATGTAAATTAGGCGTACTAGGTGCAAGAGGCGTTTACCTTGCACCTAGTAATCGCCGTGTTCCAACCTCTAGTGCCGCCTCCTGCTTCCTGATTGACAGGGCCAGGCAGCTTGCTAGATGAGCTGCCGGCCCTGTCCTCGCTCGAAATCCCGCGCCTGCGCCGTGTAGGCTAAATTCGGCGCAGGCGCAGATAGTTCGCCCGGCTCCTGCCTCTCTCACTGCGCCTGCGCCGTGCGGAGTAAAAGCGGCGCAGGCGCAGTGAGTTCCGCCGGCTCCCGGGTCTCTCAGTGCGCCTGCGCAGGCGCAGTGAGAGAGCCGGGAGCCGGCGGAACTCACTGCGCCTGCGCCGCTTTTACTCCGCACGGCGCAGTGAGAGAGGCAGGAGCCGGCGGCCGGGTGAACTATCTGCGCCTGCGCCGAATTTAGCCTACACGGCACAGGCGCGGGATTTCGAGCGAGGACAGGGCCGGCAGCTCATCGAGCAAGCTGCCTGGCCCTGTCAATCAGGAAGCAGGAGGCGGCACTAGAGGTTGGAACACGGCGATTACTAGGTGCAAGGTAAACGCCTCTTGCACCTAGTACGCCTAATTTACATATTATAAAAGTGCTTTTTTTAACAAAACGGCTGATCTGATTACAGTAAGAAAACCAGATTGGGCATCAGGTGGCATTTGCACATTACAAATGCCATCCTGTTTAGTATGCCCAAATCTGGTGACAGAAACCCTTTAAAGGGGCGGTACTTTGGGGGCGGTTGTGCCCGCACCCAGCATCACAGGTTGTCTGGGATGTGTCCACAAATCGCACCAGCATGCCACTCCATGTGGTTTCCAAATTCAATGTTAAAGGGGTTTTCCCATCACAGACAATGGGGGCTAGAGCTGCAGCTAACAATTATTTTAGTAATCAAGTAATCTGTCAATCAATCCAACGATTAATCGCGTAAGTACTCTAATAAGAAATAGCTAATTAAAAGAATGTTTACCTTTTGTAAAAAGTCATCAGTCCTATATGCCATCAGCTCCCCAGTGCCTCCAGGTCTGAGAAAGATTGGGGGGTCTGATCTGAGGTCTAATAGAGATTAGGGGTCTGATCTGAGGTCTATTAGAGATTGGGGGTCTGATCTCATGTCTGATAAAAAGATTGAGGGTCTGATAAAAAAAATTTGGGGATCTGATCTGTAGTCTGATGAAGATCAGGGGGTCTGATCTGAGGTCTAATAGAAATTGGGGGGGGGGGGGGGGGGGGGGGGGGGGGGCGGCTGATGTCATGCCTGATAAAAATATTGGGTGGTCTGATCTGAGGTCTAATAAAGATTGGGGGTCTGATCTGAGGTCTAATAAAGATTGGGGGGTCTGATCTGAGGTCTAAAAGATTGGGGGTCTGATCTGAGGTCTAATAAAGATTGGGGGGTCTGATCTGAGGTCTAAAAGATTGGGGGTCTGATCTGAGGTCTAAAAGATTGAGGGTCTGATCTGAGGTCTAAAAGATTGGGGGTCTGATCTGAGGTCTAATAAAGATCGAGGGTCTGATCTGAGGTCTAAATAGAGATTGGGGGGTCTAATCTCATGTCTGATAAAAAGATTGGGGGTCTGATCTGAGGTCTGAGGAGGATTGGGGGTCTGATGAAAAATATTTTTTCCGATTTTTTTTTTTTTTTTTTTTTTTTTTTTTTTCCCCTCAAAAACCGAGGTGCGTCTTATAAAGCGAAAAAATATGGTAAATGATCAAAAATCTGAAATAAGGGACAGGAAACACCTTTTTTTATATGTGAGACTTCTTTATTTATATTATTTACATTTCACGTTTATTTTATGCCTTTTGTACGGCCGTCCTTTCTTTATGTAAACCCCATGCAATCTTCATGACGCTGTCTATTATTTCATACGCTCACTGGTCTTATTTTCACGGATTTTGTGATTTACGGAATTACTCTTCAAGCCTTTATTTTCACCGCATTCACCATTTAAGCGATTGTCTTTGGCCTTTCTTTTCCTCTTCACATTTATTTACACCCCCTGGGGGAAAAAAAATGAAACCCCTTTTTTATACCATCACTTCCGACATTCTCCTCTCTAGCAGACGCCAGTGGTTGCTTCCCTTTATCATCTTCTGACCACCCATACAGGGCAGGCATTGCTAATGAGCGCTTGCGTTGTGGAGCGCTCGTTACTACAGCCCCCATTCTGCTTGTGTAAAAAAGAATTTTTAAATACTCCC
The DNA here is from genome assembly GCA_900303285.1 of Rhinella marina. Classification (NCBI taxonomy): domain Eukaryota; kingdom Metazoa; phylum Chordata; class Amphibia; order Anura; family Bufonidae; genus Rhinella; species Rhinella marina. The sequence goes on from ONZH01005544.1 coordinate 48,890, forward strand.
CTCATCCACTTGGAGGCGCTGACACTCGCTCTGCACTGGAAGGAACAGGAAGGACCTGACCCTCCTAGCGCCGTGACGTCATCATGTTGGGAGTGTCAGGTCCTTCTTGTGGTTGAGGGGCGTATTTTTTTTCGGACCCAGCAAAATTGGCGGCACCATGGGGGCCTTATTCATACTGGGGGCACTATTGGAGGGCATTTTGTACTGGGGGGGGCACTTTATATACAGGTGAGCACTATTGCGATGCATTTCCTATACAGGGGGCACTATTGGGGGTTATTTTATAGACACTGGGGGCACTGCAGGGGGCCATGATACATAATGAGAGCAATATGGTGGCCATTATTTATGATGGGTCAGCTGTAGCCGTATACTGAAGGCACTGCAGGGGTTGGGATGATAAAAAAAATTTAAAAAAAGGGTGTGTCCTTTTTAAATGGCCTTAAAGGACATGAGGCCCAGGGAGCGGTGAATATGCGCTTTACTCACCGCTCCCTGGACCTCTCCTGCAGTTGCCGGCACATGCAGCGTCAGGCCGTAGTACACGTAGGCAGGTGTCCGTCTGCCCCATGCATCTTCCTTTTTGAAAACCAAAATGTGGTTACCCTACCTTAGATCCCAGGGGGGCTCCTTCTGTCACTGCCTGTGTGTCCTAGCCTTTTACTGTTTAAAGGGGTCGTCAGGAAATTTTACCCAAAAGAACCCCCAAGACACTTACGACTGGAGGACGCTGCAGTTGTAGAAGACGAAGTCGGTGCTGGCAAACCTCAGGCCGGTCTCCTTAGACTTCAGATGCAGCTGGACGGTGTGCAGAGCCCCTGCAATACAGACACATCATCTCATCCTGATAAGTCCCTAAAGATGGAGGACCCCTTTAAATTCTGCAACCAATGCGAGCAGCTGGCATCGGGTTACTCAGGGCAATGCCCAAACTACTTCTTTGCTGCCCCGAGGGGTAAAGATAAGGGAGAGGAGGACACCGCGCAGCGGGGAGAGCAGATGGCGGAAGCTCGGCAGCAGCAGTGATGGAGGCAGAGACGGGTGAGGTCCAGTACGGGATGGATGCAGAGTGACTGCAGAGGCCGGTGTGGAATAGCAGAGCGCGCTCCAGCACTGCTCAGCTCATGTGTATGGTGCGGTAGAGGTCTGGGTCAGGCAGGTTACATTTCAACATGCCTGATCCTTTCTTCTCAGGGCAGATAAGCTGCTTATTCCATCTTCCTATTGAGAACACATGCATGCTCAGCCGAGCCAAGTGTGCATGTCTCTGTGGGCATCAAAGTGGTCAGCCCAAAGAGGGTTCGGCTGAGGGGTACGGCCACCTGAACAATACATATACCCTTATCCAGGGGATCGGCGGGCAGCCGTGATCATGAGAAAGGGGGTTCTGTGTCTCCATGTACTGGCCGAGCATGCACCCGGCTGCTAAGTTCTACCCAAGCGTGACGTGACCGCCACTCAATTCAAAACAGGTGAATGCAGGACCCCACCGATCAGACGCAGAACCCCTATGCTATGGGCTGGGGGATCAGTATAGTATACGGGACAATCCCTTTAAGGCTCTTCTGTCTATATTATTGTATTACTCAAGTCATCAGAAACCCTGCACAGGCCTAGTACTTGTCACAGCTGAGGGTCTGTAACACTTGCATCCAGTCCAGGCAATCCCCCGTGAGATAAAGGGTCTGAGAGGACACACAGTCACACAGACCGGATGCAACATTAGCAAACACTCAGCTGTTCGCAGGACTATGTGTTCAGGGTCTTTTCAATTCACTGACAGCAAGCAGAGGACTTGAAATGTACTACTGGAAAGTGGCTGAAAATTTCCCTTATTTAACTCCATAGTTGCAGGGTCTCACCTTGTCCTCCGGTAATCCCGGGAATGTCCCGCAGAGAAGGGGACGAGCACTGAATGGTTCCATCTCCCAGGACGGCCTCGCTCTCCGCCAAGTCACCAAACATACAGGTGACGCCCGCCGACAGATCGGGGGCGTTCTGCACGGACAGATTGAGCTGAGGAGAGCAGGAGACACGGTGAATAGAATACTGCAGTCCTATGTCAGACCACAGACGACAAACTCAGCTCTGCTGCATCTGCGTGCAGCGCGCGTCTTACCTGCAGCTCGGGGACGCTGACGGAGGCGTTATTGGGCGTCACCTCCAGGCGGACACATTGACTCAGGTCACTGGTAAACCGGTGCGGCTCGGACGCCCGCTCACACTCGCTCTCTCGGCAGCACCTGCGGGCGACAAATCAGCTGTAGTGACCGGAGCAGATACCAGGGGGCGCTAGTGATCTCCACACTTGTACGTCTTGGTAAGATCCCTGCTTGCTTTCTATGAATGGATATGTTGTTGATAACATCCGCTGCTGTCTGCGCTGGTGAGGCTTTACTACAATTGTATGTATTTGGATACAGTTTACCTGCCCTGATACATTGTACCAAACTACCAGCGCAGGAGGTTTACGCAAACCCTCAGCTGTGAGAAGTATAGGCAGGTTTTAAGCTTCAGGAGAGTTCCAAGGTGACTGACAGCAAGCAGAGATCTTGAAAATGGTGACAAACTGAAACACCTGCTACAGCCTGTGAGGTGCGAACATGTCCATGTAATATGACTGTTTAGAGGCGAGAACGCGTGTTTGGCGCACGGCTGTGATCAGGTCGCCTCCCGCACACAGAGGCGTAAATATCGCCTGCTGGTCGCCAGATGTGCGAAGACAGCCGCGCGGCACAACACCCGTCACGTGTGCATATAAACACACCTGTACATGACACACGTGTGAGATACTCACACCTTCACTAACACGACCGCACCAAGGAGAAAAAACTAATTATGTACACAGTGACTGCACCAGCAGAATAGTGAGTGCAGCTCTGGAGTATAATACAGAATGTAACTCAGGATCTTTACAGGATAAGTAATGTATGTACACAGTGACTGCACCAGCAGAATAGTGAGTGCAGCTCTGGAGTATAATATAGGATGTAACTCAGGATCAGTACAGGATAAGTAATGTATGTACACAGTGACTGCACCAGCAGAATAGTGAGTGCAGCTCTGGAGTATAATACAGGATGTAACTCAGGATCAGTACAGGATAAGTAATGTATGTACACAGTGACTCCACCAGCAGAATAGTGAGTGCAGCTCTGGAGTATACAACTCCCAGCACTTCTCTGGTTCTTACAATGAATCCATTGCTTCGACACCACACAAGCTCCCCTCTCTTATGTTGCATGACATAATCACCGGTCCTACCCCATCACTTCTGCTCTTCACTGCTGAACTCTGCCCCATCCTTTATTGATCACATGACAGTGATGTCATCACAGGTCCTTCAGCTCATGCTTTGTAGATACAGAGCAGGTCCTGTTGGTAGTCACTGCTTTTGTGTCTGGAGCTCTCCTATTCTCTCCACTGTTGGCAGGGGGGGAGAAGTGGAAAAAACCCTCTTTGGTGCCGTCCCTCCTGCTAGGCTGCGCCCTAGGCACTGGCTCTTAAATGCCTAATTATAAATATGGCCCTGATAACAACACAGGGAGACAGAGGGAGGAGGAAAACCACCAAATACATCCGACACCCTCACATAATGTGTGGTCTTACCTGCTGTGCAGTACACACCAGCCGCAATGAGGGTCTCCGGACCCCAGACACTCTCCGCACGTGTTATACCTCTGGCAGCTCTCCACGGGGACGCGGCTGACCTGTAATCACACCAAACCCTCGTTAGCCTCAAATGTCCTGCGCCCTACACCGGGGGCATCGATAACATTAATGTGCCTCATCTATCTGATATTCATAAAATTCTAGGAGGAATAACAGAGGAACGGCAGAACACAGCATGATAAGAAATGAAACGCCAGAACTAATAAAAGAATGGCTCGAGATGGTAATAACCTGAGTGAGTGCCGGATAGCGGAGGTACGGAAATGGCCCCACTGCTTCAGTATCTCCATCCGCCCCCGGCCGGCGCTTACTCAGGTTATTCCCACCTCGGCTATGTATGCCCCTTTAACCCGGACTCCTTGTCTCACCTGCTTCTCGCTGAGGATGTAGACAGACCGCCAGTCCGGGTTGAACACCATGTCCCTCAGTATGGGCTTCCCTGGCACCACGGCCGCCGTGTCGTACAAGATGGCGTCTGCGGGGCTGTCTACGCAAATCTGTCAAGGCAAGAAAACACTTGGGGTGAGGGTGCGGGACTTTGTGCCTCTGCTGACGAGCACCCCACATTAACCCTACCCCCAATCACAATGCTTCCATCAATTCCTACAGCCAAGGCCGGATCCACGACCATCACCAGATCTACAAGTGCTGGGGTCTGCCATGACCCAAAAATCTACTCAACTGGTGAAGGAGAACCTTCTACCGAGAGACTGAGGCCGGGACTACATGGTGACTAATGGTATGGAACGTGGTTGAGTGATGACATAGCAGAACCCAAAAAATCCAAAGTTACTGGATTTTTTGGGTGTTGCTCGCCAGTCGCATGTTACATACATTGCACATTCTTTAATGTAGGTGTCCGATTTTTTGGGTCCTACCAGTGGGCGTTGGAGATCCAGTTGGTGAGGGCCAAAAAGGCGAGGCTGAGTGCTCCTCCCACTTTTCTGATTGGCTTTGCTCCCCTCGGAGTGGCGTACAGGCCCACAGAAAGCCTATGAGTCTGGACTTAGGCGAGCGTTTCTGCCTCTTCGTTTTTGCGAATGGAGGTGGTTCCGGCATCCAAATGACCAAGAGGTCACTAAATGATGGGAACACGTTAACCAACTTTTAGGAAAGCGGCTGGTAAAAGCCCCCTTGAAGAAGATGGGACATCACCCCTTCACATCCAAGCGTACCACCCTGACACAGCATGACTGATACCAGAGCCAATCGAGGGGTGCAAATGTGAAAAGCTGCTACCATCCTCCCACCATTGGATCTACTGCTCCAAAAACATCTAAAAATCAGGTGATAATCCAAGATCTCTCATCATCACCACTGCCACCCTCGCCACTAAAGGTGCCCATACATATTTTACAAGAAACAAGCATTTGGCCGACAGCTTTTCCTCCAACTTCCCCATACGCATTCGGCCGAGCATGCATGTTCATTTCAATGGGGAAAGCCTCTGATACACCTGCAGTAGCGCCTTATATATATTACAATATGGCCGATCCTGGTATACCCCCCCCCCCATACACTTTAGACTGATGATGGGTTTGGACGTCTTTCCCACCTCTGTGTCTACATGAAGCACTCACCTTCTTGAGTGTTCCAGCTCGGGTGCCCACGAAAACCACAGAATGCCCATGGTAGCTGTAAGCCGCCACACTAGCCATGCCGTCTGTTCTATCTTCGAAGAGCGGAAGCCCCTCGATCACCTTCAGACCACCGATGGGACTGTTAAAGTCCAGGCCGCAGAAGTTATCATGGACGAATAAAGGCTAAAAACCAACAAAAACCAAGTAGAAGAGTTACATCATAGGAGCCATGTGCCCGCCGCCAGGGCACGCCATCATCGCCACCCCCTCGACAATGGAGCAGGACATGCAATCAGGTCAGTGATAGGTATGCTGGGAGTTGTAGTCCCAAAGGTTGCAAGACACCGAGAACTGAATGAGCGATGCGTTACAGTGATTCGTACCCACTGTGATTTACAGCCCGGCGTGCGTCATTCCCATAAGGCTCACATTTTCTGGGATTTATAGGTAATGTCCCTTCAGGTTTATAGAGAATTTCCAGCTAAAATCAAAAACATTGCGTATGAAAGTCCTTCAGACGTCAGGGATCTGTCAGCAGTTCTGTCCTATGACCTGTTGGCAGCTGAAGACATATGTGTTGGTGCCATGTTCCTATGTGCCCGCATTACTGAGAAAAATGAAGTTTTACTATATGCAAATGAGCCTCTGGGAGCAACGGGGGCGTTACCATTACACCTAGAGGCTCTGCTCCCTCTGCACTTTGAATTTAGGAGAATTCAGGACCAGGCGTGATTACGTTTATACTATCTGGCCAGGTCAAATTGGAGAGGGTGCGGCAGTTGTCGTTTTGGAGATATTCCCCCCCCCCCAGATATCTACAAATCCCCATTGGGCCCTTGACTGATCCTCATGCTTGCTCATTTTCCCGCTTCCAACACAACACCAAGAACTGACTCTTCACCTGCTGTCTAATAGATCCCAAGCTGTGACAAGTGCCACTGTCACCAGATAACATCAAAATGCCTACATAGTGGTTGCAGCATCCTGCCTCCATTTGCGATAGGAAGTGCAGCTCTGAAGCACAAACTTCTGCTCTGACAAATCCAATACAATGCAGGATAAGTGTTCATAGCGCATTACAACGACTGACCCTAGTACTGGCATCTACCGAATATACTAGACCAGGGATGCCCAACCTTGGGCCCTCCAGCTGATGCAAAACTACAACTCCCAGCATGCCCTGATAGCTGTAGGCTTCTTCACCCCCGGACTCCAAATAACTAGAAAGAGTCTGCCTAATAGTAGTCATTGGATCCTACTTGGGTTCACTGGGTGTAGTTTAGTGGGCCGCCTGCACCCAATGCTGTCCCATACACTTTAGATAGCTGTCGGACGAGCGTTTGTTCATTTGCCAGCCCTCTCTCTCAAACCCAACCTAACGGAGCAAGTCCCGCCACGGAAAAATGAATTTTTAATAATGTTATACATTAAACAACAAATCTTCGCCTGTCCCTTTAACACTCCCTGGCACTTCGCTTCATCGTAAGGCAGAGCGGAGCGATGGGCACGGGACCAGCCCTTCCTAACAACAAAACCCATCATCTAAGATTTACGGGGACACTAGACAAGAAGGTAGGACGACCCGCCATGTTCTCCGGACCTCTTACCGTATTAAGGCAGTTCAGCTCTTTATTGAGTAACCAGGGCAGGGACAGCTTTCCTTCTCCCCGGTAGCAGGACTGGATCCGCTCCTTGATGCTCTTGTTGATTTGGCTGAGGGTGAAGAGGCAAAGGACGGACTCGCGGGGAGGGTTGGATCGGTTCTTCTGACCTTGAGAGAAGACTGTGTAGAGGACATCTTCATCTTCTGGTATCCCTAGCTCTTGGGCTAGTTTTTGGCCAGGTCGGCTAAGATACGCACTTTGGATGAGTCTATACTCTACCCCGTCCTTGGTGCATCCAATGGGAAACTCTACGTAAGAGTAAAACTCCGGGTCTTTAGAGCACATGCGGACAATCTTGGATGTAAAGAACTTTTCTCCAGTGGCGTCCAGTAGCGTCTGCTGCGTGTCCAGTTGTAGCGTCAAGAAATACACAAACCCACCGCTGACGAAGCCGTACACGTAGTAAATGTCAAAGGAAGGGTGAAGGGAAAGTGTGTCGGAAGGGACCTTGATCTGAGAAGACACAAACTCATCCTGGTACACCAGGCGGAACATCTCCTCGCTCTCCTCGTTCTTCAAGAGTTTGCGGCTGGAAAGGGTGGGAAAATACTCTGATTTACCGTCAATGGACGTCCCGATAAAAAGTTTACTCTGCTCGGCATCCTGTTCTACAATGACTCCGGTCATGGAGTCGGGTTCTCTCGCCCCCGACAAATAGTGTTCCTTGCGGTGATGGGGCTCGCCCAACTTAAAGAGATTGTCCAACCTCAAAAACTGGCAAACCCCTTGCCACACACTGCCGCAGGCCACCACCCGATTACCCGTGTAGTCGATCAACAAGAGTCTATTGACGTTGTCCGAGGGGGACAGCTTGTGGGTGCAGTGACGCACAGAAGGCGGGGGGTAGCAGCGGGCGTTATCCTCAATCGGGCCAGTCAAGTGGGAGCGCAGCTCGGTCAGATTCTCCGACAGCTTGTATATTCTGTTGACGGCGCCGATGTAGACGTCACCCGTGTGCTTGTGCACGGCCAAGTGAGTCAGAGACGTGTCCGACACGGTAAAGCTCGGGAACGGGGAGGCGGACGATCTTCTGACAGAAGAATACACAATGAGAAGGAAAGAAAGGTGAAGGCCACGGAACTGCCCCATGGTGTAGCCTTATCGCTTGGGCCACGATGCCAATACTCAACTTGTCCAGGTCCACATTCAGTAGGTCATGTCTGGAAAAGAAATTGGACAAGAGTTTATTATACAGCAAAAACATCATAGAGGATCAACACACGTACAACACAAAGGGCATTTCATGAGGCCACGTCTACTCCACCCAAAAAGCCTCTCATGATCCCCAACTAATCCAATCAGCAATCCAACTTCTGATTGTTACTCCTGAGGAAGGGGATTTTTTTTATCACCTAGAAATTGTAATATACAGTACAGACCAAAAGTTTGGACACACCTTCTCATTCAAAGAGTTTTCTGTATTTTCATGACTAGGAAAATTGTAGATTCACACTGAAGGCATCAAAACTATGAATTAACACATGTGGAATTATATACTTAACAAAAACGTGTGAAACAACTGAAAATATGTCTTATATTCTAGGTTCTTCAAAGTAGCCACCTTTTGCTTTGATTACTGCGTTGCACACTCTTGGCATTCTCTTGATGAGCTTCAAGAGGTAGTCACCTGAAATGGTATTCCAACAGTCTGGAAGTAGTTCCCAGAGATGCTTAGCACTTGTTGGCCCTTTTGCCTTCACTCTGCGGTCCAGCTCACCCCAAACCATCTCGATTGGGTTCAGGTCTGGTGACTGTGGAGGCCAGGTCATCTGGCGTAGCACCCCATCACTCTCCTTCTTGGTCAAATAGCCCTTACACAGCCTGGAGGTGTGTTTGGGGTCATTGTCCTGTTGATGAATAAATGATGGTCCAACTAAACGCAAACCGGATGGAATAGCATGGCGCTGCAAGATGCTGTGGTAGCCATGCTGGTTCAGTATAAATCCCCAATAGTGTCACCAGCAAAGCCCCCCCACACCATCACACCTCCTCCTCCATGCTTCACGGTGGGAACCAGGCATGTAGAGTCCATCCATTCACCTTTTCTGCGTCGCACAAAGGTGAACGGATGGTATCAATCCTCAAACAAGTGGGTGGACAAACAGAAAGACAGAAATTGTGATAAACGCCAAGCACTGATTAGGCAACAATGGGTCGTCATCAGTCAGGATTTAGCCCAGAAGCTGACACTCAGCATGCCAGGGCAAAGTGCATAGGTCCTAAAAAAGAAGGGTCAACACTGTAAATATTGAGTCTTTGCATTAACCTGATAGATTTTGTGATAGAAGTTAAAAAACTTCTGAAATGTTTCCTTCACTAAAGTTTACCCTCTGGTAAATTACCACCCTTCAAATTTGTGAGAGGGGCACACCCCAAAACCATGCAAGTGGAAACAGCTACAACCTAAAACACTTGACTGTAAATGTCCCATTCCTTTGCACCCCACAATTACTGACCTTGGGAGTGGTCTTCCCAATCAGGGGTTCCTACTCACCAAGTCTTGTGTAGTCCACCTTGGGAAAAGGTGCCCAGGTGATGCCAGAGCAGCAGACAGACTCACACTGAGCCGCTCCGAGCCCCTGAGACCTTTTTCTACACGGACGCTACCACTGCAAAATAGGGGAGGGCGAGCACTTCCAATCCACCAGGACAGTGCTGTAATAACCCACCTGTCAAGGTAAGTGAAGCCGAATGAGTGAGAAATTATTACAAATCAGATGGATTTTCACTGATCGTATCACATGTTACTTCTACCCCAGGAGTGGAGCACAACAATCTCCAGCGCCCCCTGTGTCGGGTGGTACAGTCCATCACTTATCACATCGCTGTTGTGAGGTGCTCGGTGTGAGGAGGCTGTGGTGTTATTCGTGGCAGTGCGTGCCGGGATGTCAGTCTTATGGGTGGCAGTGAGTGCAGGGATGCCAGTCTTACGGGTGGCAGTCAGTGCCAGGATGCCAGTCTTATAGGTGGCAGTGAGTGCCGGGATGTCAGTCTTATGGGTGGCAGTCAGTGCCAGGATGCCAGTCTTATAGATGGCATTGAGTGCAGGGATGCCAGTCTTGTGGGTGGCAGTGAGTGCAGGGATGCCAGTCTTATGGGTGGCAGTGAGTGCAGGGATGCCAGTCTTATGGGTGGCAGTCAGTGCCAGGATGCCAGTCTTATAGGTGGCAGTGAGTGCAGGGATGCCAGTCTTATGGGTGGCAGTGAGTGCCGGGATGCCAGTCTTATGGTGGCAGTGAGTGCAGGGATGCCAGTCTTATGGGTGGCAGTCAGTGCCAGGATGCCAGTCTTATAGGTGGCAGTGAGTGCAGGGATGCCAGTCTTATGGGTGGCAGTGAGTGCAGGGATGCCAGTCTTATGGGTGGCAGTCAGTGCCAGGATACAGTCTTATAGGTGGCAGTGAGTGCAGGGATGCCAGTCTTATGGGTGGCAGTCAGTGCCAGGATGCCAGTCTTATAGGTGGCAGTGAGTGCAGGGATGCCAGTCTTATGGGTGGCAGTGAGTGCAGGGATGCCAGTCTTGTGGGTGGCAGTGAGTGCAGGGATGCCAGTCTTATGGGTGGCAGTGAGTGCAGGGATGCCAGTCTTATGGGTGGCAGTGAGTGCCGGGATGCCAGTCTTATGGGTGGCAGTGAGTGCAGGGATGCCAGTCTTATGGGTGGCAGTCAGTGCCAGGATGCCAGTCTTAATAGGTGGCAGTGAGTGCAGGGATGCCAGTCTTATGGGTGGCAGTGAGTGCAGGGATGCCAGTCTTATGGGTGGCAGTCAGTGCCAGGATGCCAGTCTTATAGGTGGCAGTGAGTGCAGGGATGCAGTCTTATGGGTGGCAGTTCAGTGCCAGGATGCCAGTCTTATAGGTGGCAGTGAGTGCAGGGATGCCAGTCTTATGGGTGGCAGTCAGTGCCAGGATGCCAGTCTTATAGGTGGCAGTGAGTGCAGGGATGCCAAGTCTTATTGGGTGGCAGTGAGTGCAGGGATGCCAGTCTTATGGGTGGCAGTCAGTGCCAGGATACCAGTCTTATAGGTGGCAGTGAGTGCAGGGATGCCAGTCTTATGGGTGGCAGTCAGTGCCAGGATGCCAGTCTTATAGGTGGCAGTGAGTGCAGGGATGCCAGTCTTATGGGTGGCAGTGAGTGCAGGGATGCAGTCTTGTGGGTGGCAGTGAGTGCAGGGATGCCAGTCTTATGGGTGGCAGTGAGTGCAGGGATGCCAGTCTTATGGGTGGCAGTGAGTGCCGGGATGCCAGTCCTTATGGGTGGCAGTGAGTGCAGGGATGCCAGTCTTATGGGTGGCAGTCAGTGCCAGGAATGCCAGTCTTATAGGTGGCAGTGAGTGCAGGGATGCCAGTCTTATGGGTGGCAGTGAGTGCAGGGATGCCAGTCTTATGGGTGGCAGTCAGTGCCAGGATGCCAGTCTTATAGGTGGCAGTGAGTGCAGGGATGCCAGTCTTATGGGTGGCAGTCAGTGCCAGGATGCCAGTCTTATAGGTGGCAGTGAGTGCAGGGATGCCAGTCTTGTGGGTGGCAGTGAGTGCAGGGATGCCAGTCTTATGGGTGGCAGTGAGTGCAGGGATGCCAGTCTTATGGGTGGCAGTGAGTGCCGGGGATGCCAGTCTTATGGGTGGCAGTGAGTGCAGGGATGCCAGTCTTATGGGTGGCAGTCAGTGCCAGGATGCCAGTCTTATAGGTGGCAGTGAGTGCAGGGATGCCAGTCTTATGGGTGGCAGTGAGTGCAGGGATGCCAGTCTTATGGGTGGCAGTCAGTGCCAGGATGCCAGTCTTATAGGTGGCAGTGAGTGCAGGGATGCCAGTCTTATGGGTGGCAGTGAGTGCAGGGATGCCAGTCTTATGGGTGGCAGTCAGTGCCAGGATGCCAAGTCTTATAGGTGGCAGTGAGTGCAGGGATGCCAGTCTTATGGGTGGCAGTGAGTGCAGGGATGCCAGTCTTGTGGGTGGCAGTGAGTTGCAGGGATGCCAGTCTTATGGGTGGCAGTGAGTGCAGGGATGCCAGTCTTATGGGTGGGCAGTAAGTGCCAGGATGCCAGTCTTATGGGTGGGCAGTAAGTGCCAGGATGCCAGTCTTATGGGTGGGCATTCACACTCAGGGCCTCCACAGCTGCTGAGTTATTCAGTGAAGTCTATCTGTATAGCACCACCTACTGTTTACTCCTTTTCTAATTTCTCTGTCCACTTCACTGAGATGGACACACATGCTCAGTTCCATCCTTCAACTGCCACCAGCTGCAGCAGAGAGGGACACATCCCCGACAAAGGGCACAGCCTCTGATCTGCCAGCACAATATCAATCTAGAAGAGCAATAAATGTTGGAGATCTCTGGATCCATGTGAGGTACAGGGCTGGTTCTAGCTTCCTTGTTGTCATGCCCTGTGTGACATGAAGTGTTAGAGAGCCCCTTTAACTACGAATAAGAGCGAAGGAGAAAAGCAAATAACAGAGTTTGATGAAGCAAAGGTTGTGCTCAGCGTCACGTCGAATTGGGAAAATACTGAACTTTGTAGTGAGAATGTTTTTCATTTTTATAATAATTAACAAAATTGCATAAACGCCGATCCAATGGTTTTTCCTTACCCGGGGATACAACCGGAGTACCCCTTTACAATTTTGCCAAACAGACGAATTAGAAACCAGACGACATCAGCTGTGAAGTGTTGTGGCAGTTTTAGGGGGCATTTTGGTGCCGTCAGGTTTCTTTAAGGCTAGGGCTACACGACGACATTTTGTCGCAGCAAAATTTTTATAATCTAAGTCTATGGTGTCGCATTGCGACATTCTTTGGATGGAGTTTTGCGACTGTCGCAGTTGCAGCATGTCCCAGTGCGACACCATAGACTTACATTATAATTGCGTTGACAAAAATGTCGTTGTGTAGCCCTAGCCTTAAAGGGAACCTGTCGGCAAGAAGGGACTCGCCCTTTCTAAGCCAGGCGTCCAAATTGATGGCGCTTGCAGCTGATGTCTGCTCACGGTCACCCAGTATTTAACTCAACACCTCCTTCACATACCCTTAGTAAAGAGTAAACTCTAAGAGCGCGTTCACACTGAAGTATTTCCATCGGCGTTATATCCCTTATATATCATGCCTTGCCAGAAATTCCTATGAGGGAAAATTAGGAGAATCCAGAATGTGAGTGTGCTGTGGATAGGAGCACAGTAAGAACACCGTGCACCCCTCCTTTCTGTGCAGTTTTTGGGGTACATTTCCCTGCAGCCTGCTGCACCTGCGGTTCTCATTACAGTGTAGTATTGCGCAGGCGCTTGATTTTATGGAGCAGTGGCAGGAGTTCCACACGCATGCGCTCTGACTACAGTTCTACAGTCCAATTACAATTTAGTACCTTTATCCCGCCTTCTTGCCGCGCCTTGATTGACGTGGACGGCCTCCAATGGGCTTTGCCCTTGTCACCTGATCGGCGGCAGTCATGTGATTGTCTTCCCTGTGTCAGCGGCAGGAAGATGGCGGCCGGGTCGTTCTTCGTACCTCTCTCCTTCCTCCTTGTACTGGGGGTGCCATGGCATGCTGCCACCTCCCAGCAAGTGCCCGTCCTCCTGTGGTCCAGCGAGAGGTGAGAGCTGTTTGTTATCAGACGTGTCCTATGTATTTCTTATTGCTGTGTGTTACTGCAGGATCCCTCCTCGATGTGTCGTGTGGTGACGTCATTATGTCATGATTTTTATCATCTGGAGATGTTATGATGTCATCACAGTGTATTATACTCGGGATAGATGGCACGATGTCATCACAGTGTATTACTATACTGAAGATGTCATGACAACCTGGGCATGATAATACACTGTGATGGCATCGTGTCACCATTTCCTGAGTATAGTAATGCACTGTGATGACAGTATTATTATACTCGTGATGTCATTGCGGTGTGTTATTACACTCGTGATGTCATTGCGGTGTGTTATTACACTCGTGATGTCATTGCGGTGTGTTATTACACTCGTGATGTCATTGCGGTGTGTTATTACACTCGTGATGTCATTGCGGTGTGTTATTACACTCGTGATGTCATTGCGGTGTGTTATTACACTCGTGATGTCATTGCGGTGTGTTATTACACTCGTGATGTCATCGCGTGTGTTATTATACCCGTGATGTCATCGCGGTGTGTTATTATATACCCGTGATGTCATCGCGGTGTGTTATTATACCGTGATGTCATCGCGGTGTGTTATTATAGTCCCGTGTGTTATGTGATGTCATCGCGGTGTGTTATTATACCCGTGATGTCATCGCGGTGTGTTATTATACCCGTGATGTCATCGCGGTGTGTTATTATACCGTGATATGTCATCGCGGTGTGTTGTTATACTCGTGATGTCATCGCGGTGTGTTATTATATTTGTTATTATATTTTGTGATGTCATCGCGGTGTGTTATTATATTTGTGATGTCATCGCGGTGTGTTATGTCATGATGTCATCGCGGTGTGTGTTATTATACTCATGATGTCATCGCGGTGGTCATGTGTTATTAGACTCGTGTGATGTCATCGCGGTGTGTTATTAGACTCGTGATGTCATCGCGGTGTGTGGTTATTAGACTCGTGATGTCATTCTTTCAGTACTCGCCACCTTTCCGTCCGCCAGGCTTTTTGTGCCGCTCTAGTTGACCTGTACACTGCGTTACTACATACTACACTGCAGCAAACCATTACCACGCTCCCTCCATGACGCCCCCTCCCCCACCAGCACACACGGAGGGGACGTCTTGGGCAGTCTGTTCCCCGTATGCGGAGTTCTCATTTCCACTTCCTCAAAATTGTTCCTGGAAACAGAACATGTACGGGATGTGGTGACCGGAGGAGTTATAGGAGTACCGCCACATACTAATGCAGCCCCCCCCCCCCCCAGGTGTCGGACACCCCAGGACCCAACATGCTGGGAGTTGTAGCTTTATGACAGATGGGAGACCCCTTTACTAGTGTACTTCAGTAATGGTGGCCTATGCCTTATTGGATCTCTCAGTAGTGCAGCCTCAGGCTTTGGGCCTGTATCTTCCAGCACAAGATGTCACAGGCGTCTCGTGAGCCTGTCATTTCCTGGAAATAATTGTCCGTCCGCTGCTTATGAATGATCCATTGTCTGGGGCTGCGCTCCGCTCGGTCATGTGAGGCGGATCTCGTGGTTTTCCCGGGATGCCATCGGAGTCCGTGTATTTGACCTGCCCATTAGACCGGTACTTGTCTGATATGTACATGGCATTAATATCCCGTGTCCTGCCGACAGCTCCCTGTGGTCTGCGCAGCCCAGCGCACATGGCGGACACGTGACGACCGATCTCCAGCTGGGTCAGTACCTGGACTCGGCTCTCAGCGCTGGACCCAGGAATGTCCTGCTGTTCCTCCAAGAGAAGGTACGGTACCACCCACGTAGTAACACTTCTGAAGCATCAATTCCTCTATTATTCCTGCTAGAAGTTATGAATGAATTGCTAGCAGTTTAAAATAAAGGTCAGGCTGGGGGTTACCAGCTGGGGACATGTCCCGGCACAGTGTGATGTCAGACTGTACATTGACACCCCCCCCAACGGGTAACACCCATCAGGACCTCCACTGCAAACTGCTAGCAATTCTTTCCGAATTTCTAGAAGGAATAATAGAGGAATGACACAACTTAGAGTCCAGAATTGCTATGACATGGGGGATGTAAGTAGCTACTAAAACAGACAAGTCAGGAGAGGGGACGGGTCCCGCCCCCCACTCCCCCGTCTCCCTGTGGCGTCGATTCTAACACCTCTCTGTTATTCCGCCAGTTGAGCGTCGAAGACTTCACAGCTTTCGGCGGAGTCTATGGGAACAAAACAAGACAGCGCCTTCCCGAATCTGCAGGTAAGATGTGTCCTGTGAGGTGAGTGGGGCCGCGGTCGGGCGTTCCCCTGCCGCTCCATGCATCTGTATGGGACTGACAGAGCAGAGTCCAGGGCTCAGCTTCATCTGGTAGTCCCATAAGGACTGAATGGAGTCCATACACATGTACGCTCAGTTCAGCCAAGCATGCAGGTGTCGTCAGTGGGGAGTAAGTCGCTACCAGACTCCTCGGCGCGTTGGCTTATCCTTCTTGAGAACATTGGATCGGGCATGTTGAAATTTAGTACGCCCAATCCTTTCTTTCCCTAACATTTCCCTAAAGACTGAGCAGTTCATGAACATTACATGGTCGCCTCGTGTATGGCCGACATAGGACTGTGGGGTGTTGTAGAGGGACCAGACTCCAACCGAAAAACTGAATCTTCTGCGTTACACGTCACAGTGATGGCGGCAGTCTGACAAATCTCGACCTTCTTCTCTTCATTGGCGGGTTCCCATGGATCCTCATAGCTCCGGGGGTCAAAGGTCCAGTGCCGTTTTCCCCATTCCAGATTATCAGGATATCTGTCAGGTGCCAGACTAATGGACTGTGGTGTAAAAGGGGTGTGATATTTGGGGAGGGGGCTGCAGGAGGGTGTTCTCCCACCAGGGATGTGGGCGTGTCCTCTGTCCACATCAGTGGCTGTACACTCATCTCACACGTGACATTCGCTTCGTAGAACATTATGGAGTCGTCGCCGTCCTCCTTGGTGCTGCCCGCCGTGGACTGGTACGCTGCCAACATCCTGCCAACTTACCTAAAGGAGAAGCTGGGTGTGAGCCCCCTGCACGTGGATCAGTCAACGCTATTGGAGCTAAGGCTGAATGAGAGTATCCCCTCACTGCTGATCGTGCAGCTGCCTTATGCCAACAGGTGAGGTGAACCACGCCCAAACGCCCCCCCACCCAATTTGAGTGGCAGCCATAAATTAGTATATTGCACCCAGTGTCTCCAGGTGGCTGCCATATACTAATATTTTGCACTCAGCAGTGTCCCCAGTACTATACATGCTGGACTAGGCGGCTGCCATATATTAGTATCTTGCACCCAGTGCCCCCAGTACTATATGCTGGACTAGGTTGCTGCCATATATTAGTATCTTGCACCCAGTGCCCCCAGTACTATACATGCTGGACTAGGTTGCTGCCATATATTAGTATCTTGCACCCAGTGCCCCCAGTACTATACATGCTGGACTAGGTGGCTGCCATATATTAGTATCTTGCACCCAGTGCCCCCAGTACTATACATGCTGGACTAGGTGGCTGCCATATATTAGTATATCTTGCACCCAGTGCCCCCAGTACTATACATGCTGGACTAGGCGGCTGCCATATATTAGTATCTTGCACCCAGTGCCCCCAGTACTATACATGCTGGACTTAGGTGGCTGCCATATATTAGTATCTTGGACTCAGCAGTGCCCCCAGTACTATGCATGCTGGACTAGGCGGCTGCCATATATTAGTATCTTGGACTCAGTGCCTCCAGTACTATACATGCTGGACTAGGTGGCTGCCATATATTAGTATCTTGCCCCCAGTGCCCCCAGTACTATACATGCTGGACTAGGTGGCTGCCATATATTAGTATCTTTGCCACCAGTACTATACATGCTGGACTAGGTGGCTGCCATATATTAGTATCTTGGACTCAGCAGTGCCCCCAGTACTATGCATGCTGGACTAGGCGGCTGCCATATATTAGTATCTTGCACCCAGTGCCCCCAGTACTATGCACGCTGGACTAGGTGGCTGCCATACATTAGTATCTTGCACCCAGTGCCCCAGTACTATGCACGCTGGACTAGGTGGCTGCCATATATTAGTATCTTGCTCCCAGTGCCCCCAGTACTGTGCATGCTGGACTAGGTAGCTGCCATATATTAGTATCTTGCGCCCAGTGCCCCCAGTACTGTGCATGCTGGACTAGGCGGCTGCCATATATTAGTATCTTGCACCCAGTGCCCCCCCAGTACTATGCACGCTGGACTAGGTGGCTGCCATACATTAGTATCTTGCACCCAGTGCCCCCAGTACTATGCACGCTGGACTAGGTGGCTGCCATATATTAGTATCTTGCTCCCAGTGCCCCAGTACTGTGCATGCTGGACTAGGTAGCTGCCATATATTAGTATCTTGCGCCCAGTGCCCCCAGTACTGTGCATGCTGGACTAGGCGGCTGCCATATATTAGTATCTTGCACCCAGTGCCCCCAGTACTATACATGCTGGACTAGGTGGCTGCCATATATTAGTATTTTGCACCCAGTGCCCCCAGTACTATAACATGCTGGACTAGGTGGCTGCCACATATTAGTATCTTGCACCCAGTGCCCCCAGTACTATACATGCTGGACTAGGCGGCTGACATATATTAGTATCTTGCACCCAGTGCCTCCAGTACTTTGCACGCTGGACAAGGCAGCTGCCATATATTAGTATCTTGGACTCAGCAGTGCCCCAGTACTATGCATGCTGGACTAGGTGGCTGCCATATATTAGTATCTTGGACTCAGCAGTGCCCCCAGTACTATACATGCTGGACTAGGCGGCTGCCATATATTAGTATCTTGCACCCAGTGCCCCCAGTACTGTGCATGCTGGACTAGGTGGCTGCCATAATATTAGTATCTTGCACCCAGTGCCCCCAGTACTATGCCGGCTGGACTAGGTGGCTGCCATATATTAGTATATTGCACCCAGTGCCCCCAGTACTATGCACTCTGGACTAGGTGGCTGCCATATATTAGTATCTTGGACTCAGCAGTGCCCCCAGTACTATGCATGCTGGACTAGGTGGGCTGCCATATATTAGAATCTTGCCCCCAGTGCCCCCAGTACTATGCATGCTGGACTAGGTGGCTGCCATATATTAGTATCTTGCCACCAGTACTATACATGCTGGACTAGGTGGCTGCCATATATTAGTATCTTGGACTCAGCAGTGCCCCCAGTGTCCACATTGTGCATTAACAGATCAGCATCAGGACAGTCTGGGGAGTGATCAGGGTTCTTATACTGTATTATGCTACCACTTTTGTTTTTGGAATTGGATAGTCATTTACTACTTTTTTGTTTTCTCTTCCTTTAGTGCCGGAGTAATGTCAGCTAAAGACGTCCTCCAAGCAAACGGTGAGTCTGCACTTCAGGTGAAATTCTGTTAAAGGGTTAGTCTGTTGTTAGAGTAACATGGCTGCTTCATCCCAATATCTGCGCCACGCCTGTCCACGGGTGGTGCCTGGTACTGCTGCTCATCTCATCGATGCTGAGCTTTAATACCAGCACTCAGCTTGTGAACTGCGCTGTTTTTGGACGAAAGCCGCCATCTTTTTGTAGTCCTAGAAAACCTCTTTAAAGGGTTATCCCTTAGTCTATATATAGCAGCAGGTCGAGCATAGTCGCTGCCGCTGCTCCATTCGCTCTCTATGGGACTTCAGAGAATTCCCCTTACCCGCCCTGTACCCCACCATGTAACAGTCCACAACCCCAGGGAGCAGCGAGCACTCCAGCCATGAAACTACAACTCCTAGCGTGCACATTTGGTCTTCTGTTCTCAGGAGGTTGCTGACCCCTTCCCCCTGTAATCTGGCATCTGATAATCTGGATACAGTCTGCACGATGATGAAAGATTGGGAATGATTTCTCTTCTGTCTCTTTACAGATGACATGATAGGACAGGTGCTGAGCACCCTGAAATCAGAAGGTATCCCTTACACCGCCCTCCTCACAGCCCTCAGGCCATCGCGGGTACGTGGAGACTATCCGATTATTTCCTTCGTCATTGTGTCGGAGCCTTTAGTCGGTGGCTTACTGGCACAGTCTGTAGAACTGCCCCATGGAGGCTAAAGGGACACCCACTGGGTGACTGGGGCCCGTGTAGATGAAGCTTTTCCAGGCGGGTATGTATAGTGCACCCTGAGCCTTCACTCCACTAGAGGTCCTGTTCACACCATCTCCAGAGGTCTCTGTCAGCAGTCCCAGCAGGTTCCATGGGAAGAACAGGCTATTTTCCTCAAAAAGATGAAGGAAGCCAGTATAAGTCAGTGGGGTCAGGTGGTATCTGTCATGTGACTGCCCGCTGTGTCCTGGTTTAGAACCGAAACCACAAGTGATTGAGGGAAGTGTCAACTACAGGCCTGAATGTCCCAAAAAATTCAGATTCTAACAAATCCAAAATTCTTTCCGGAGAGAGACCTACCTAACCTTGAACATTGCGAGGCTACCACCGGGGGAAGATCTGATGGTAGCCTCAAACTGTTCAATCACTGCTTTTTCATAATGTGCCGCATGCGTACTAGTGGTCTCTCTCTAATGAGGAAGAGCCCCCCAGAACCCTGACAAATGCCTCTCAGACAACCTGGGCAACTTTCTCTCGAGACATTTGGCTTTTCTTGTCCTTTTTTGGAAGGAGAACCGGTTTGCACATCTCACTCAGAGAAGTTCCTCCCTCTCTTCCTTCCTTCTTTCCTTCCTTCCTCCTCTATTCTTTTCTCCTATTCTTTTCCCTTCTATTCTTTCTTTCTTCCTATTCTTTCTTTCCTTCCTATTCTTTTCCTATTCTTTTCTTTCTTCTTTCCTTTTTTCTTTCTTTCTTTCTT
>ONZH01005545.1:0-17621 GCA_900303285.1 Rhinella marina
TGTCGCCCAAGCTGATGAGCTTAAGCACCGCCTGCTGACGTCTCCCCGCGCCAGTGCTGCAACGCTTCCAGCTAGCGGCTGAGGGCGATGTTAAGGCAGAGGAGGAGGGAGGAGGAGGAGGGGGTTTATCAGAACCCATGCTGGCATTCTTGGGCGGGGGTGGTAGGTAGGCCGTCTCTGTTTGCGACCCGTCCCCGCTTCCACTACATTCACCCAGTGTGCCGTCAAAGAGATGTAGCGTCCCTGGCCGCAAGCGCTTGTCCACGAGTCGGTGGTCAAGTGGACCTTTGCGCTGACTGCGTACCTCAGGGCCCGCCTGATGTTACGCGACACGTGCTGGTGCAGGGCGGGGGACGGCACTCCGGGAAAAGTAGTGGCGGCTGGGGACGGAATAGCGAGGTGCGGCAGCCGCCATCAGGTCGCGGAAGGCCTGCGTCTCCACAAGCCTAAACGGCAACATCTCCAGGGCCAGCAGTTTGGAGATGTGGCAGTTTAAGGCTTGGGCTTGGGGGTGACTCGAGGCGTACTTCCGCCTGCGGTCGAACGCCTGCGAGATGGACAGTTGATGGGACGAGGAGTGTGAAGGTGCAGGCGAAGAGGCGGGGGAAGGGGAGGCTGAAGGAGAAGGCCCCAAAGTAGCCGAGGCAGAGGCAGATGTGGAGGTGTCCTGGCTGGAGGTCTGGACCGCAGTGGCAGCACACAACAAAGGGGAAGAGGCAGTGGCAGCAGGACCGGGCGCAGGTTGTATTGCGTTTGCTCTCTCCCACTCAGCCCAGTGCTTGACTTCCAAGTGACGCCGCATGCCTGAGGTGGTCAGATTGCTCTTCTCAGAGCCCCTACTCAGTTTTGAGTGGCAGAGTGTGCAAACCGCGCTCAGTTTGTCATCCGCACAAACATTAAAAAATCTCCACACCACAGAAGTACGAGGCCTCGATGGGGAGCTTCGCGCGACTGCCCGCTGCCGGGAACAGCTTCGGCCGTGCTGGCTGTGGCCTCACTACTCTGTCTGGACTGTCCTCTGCCTCTGGACATCCCTCTGCCTGTGGGACATCCCTCTGCCTCTGGACATCCCTCTGCCTCTGGACATCCCTCTGCCTGGACATCCCTCTGCCTGTGGACATCCCTCTGCCTCTTGCTGCCTTTTTCGGTGCTGCGCAGACCACCACCTCTCCACTGCTTTCCCCGCTGGACATCACCCCTGGCCAAGTGGGGTCGGTCATTTCGTCATCCACCACCTCCTCTTCCTCACTCTGCTCCTCCTCCTGCCCACTGGACATTCCAACAGCCTCCCTTGATGGCAACTGCGTCTCATCATCATCATCGCTCATGATAACAGATGCTGGTTCAGGGTCCACATCAGCAGGAGATGGCGAAAACTCAAGTGTTTGGGCATCACTACAAACAAATTCCTCTGCTAGCTCCTGGGATTCTTCCGGCACATCTGAAAAAGGACCCGAAAAGAGCTCCTGGGAGGGGTCAAGGGTGGGATGACTCTGTTGGCCAGGTGTGGAGGAAGGAGGGTCAGAGTGAGACTGTGTGGATGACTGGCTGGTGGACAACTGTGTGGAAGCGCTATCGGCTATCCATTGCACCACCTGTTCAACCTGCTCAGGCCTCAACAGCGGTGTAACTCGCCCCCTGCTTAACTGTCCCATAAAGGCAGGGATTCTGGATGAGTGGGATCCTGGCTGACCTCACCAGCACGCATTGTATCCCCACTGGCTTCAACAAGGCCACCAACAGCATTTCCGCGCCCCCGTCCTCGTCCACGTCCGATTCCGCTAGCCCCCCTCCGCATTTTATTTTTTTTTTGGTTGCAAATACAATATTTGGGTATATAATTAGGTATGTGAAATAATTTAGCAAGAGAAACGCACAGTACAGTGGCCAATTAAAAGGCCTAGATATTGTATATTTCAAGGTACACAGCCGTGTACTAACTGCTCAGACGGTGGGTATTTACACCAGGTATGTGAAATAATTTAGCAAGAGAACGCACAGTATAGTGGCCAATTAAAAGGCCTAGATATTGTATATTTCAAGGTACACTGCCGTGTACTAACTGTACAGACGGTGGGTATTTACACCAGGTATGTGAAATAATTTAGCAAGAGAACGCACAGTACAGTGGCCAATTAAATGGCCTAGATATTGTATATTTCAAGGTACACAGCCGTGTACTAACTGAACAGACGGTGGGTATTTACACCAGGTATGTGAAATAATTTAGCAAGAGAACGCACAGTACAGTGGCCAATTAAAAGGCCTAGATATTGTATATTTCAAGGTACACAGCCGTGTACTAACTGAACAGACGGTGGGTATTTACACCAGGTATGTGAAATAATTTAGCAAGAGAACGCACAGTATAGTGGCCAATTAAAAGGCCTAGATATTGTATATTTCAAGGTACACAGCCGTGTACTAACTGTACAGACGGTGGGTATTTACACCAGGTATGTGAAATAATTTAGCAAGAGAACGCACAGTATAGTGGCCAATTAAAAGGCCTAGATATTGTATATTTCAAGGTACACAGCCGTGTACTAACTGTACAGACGGTGGGTATTTACACCAGGTATGTGAAATAATTTAGCAAGAGAACGCACAGTACAGTGGCCAATTAAAAGGCCTAGATATTGTATATTTCAAGGTACACAGCCGTGTACTAACTGTACAGACGGTGGGTATTTACACCAGGTATGTGAAATAATTTAGCAAGAGAACGCACAGTACAGTGGCCAATTAAAAGGCCTAGATATTGTATATTTCAAGGTACACAGCCGTGTACTAACTGAACAGACGGTGGGTATTTACACCAGGTATGTGAAATAATTTAGCAAGAGAACGCACAGTACAGTGGCCAATTAAAAGGCCTAGATATTGTATATTTCAAGGTACACAGCCGTGTACTAACTGAACAGACGGTGGGTATTTACACCAGGTATGTGAAATAATTTAGCAAGAGAACGCACAGTACAGTGGCCAATTAAAAGGCCTAGATATTGTATATTTCAAGGTACACAGCCATGTACTAACTGAACAGACGGTGGGTATTTACACCAGGTATGTGAAATAATTTAGCAAGAGAACGCACAGTATAGTGGCCAATTAAAAGGCCTAGATATTGTATATTTCAAGGTACACAGCCGTGTACTAACTGTACAGACGGTGGGTATTTACACCAGGTATGTGAAATAATTTAGCAAGAGAACGCACAGTATAGTGGCCAATTAAAAGGCCTAGATATTGTATATTTCAAGGTACACAGCCGTGTACTAACTGTACAGACGGTGGGTATTTACACCAGGTATGTGAAATAATTTAGCAAGAGAACGCACAGTACAGTGGCCAATTAAAAGGCCTAGATATTGTATATTTCAAGGTACACAGCCGTGTACTAACTGTACAGACGGTGGGTATTTACACCAGGTATGTGAAATAATTTAGCAAGAGAACGCACAGTACAGTGGCCAATTAAAAGGCCTAGATATTGTATATTTCAAGGTACACAGCCGTGTACTAACTGAACAGACGGTGGGTATTTACACAGGTATGTGAAATAATTTAGCAAGAGAACGCACAGTATAGTGGCCAATTAAAAGGCCTAGATATTGTATATTTCAAGGTACACAGCCGTGTACTAACTGTACAGACGGTGGGTATTTACACCAGGTATGTGAAATAATTTAGCAAGAGAACGCACAGTACAGTGGCCAATTAAAAGGCCTAGATATTGTATATTTCAAGGTACACAGCCGTGTACTAACTGCTACAGACGGTGGGTATTTACACCAGGTATGTGAAATAATTTAGCAAGAGAACGCACAGTATAGTGGCCAATTAAAAGGCCTAGATATTGTATATTTCAAGGTACACAGCCGTGTACTAACTGCTCAGACGGTGGGTATTTACACCAGGTATGTGAAATAATTTAGCAAGAGAACGCACAGTACAGTGGCCAAATTAAAAGGCCTAGATATTGTATATTTCAAGGTACACAGCCGTGTACTAACTGTACAGACGGTGGGTATTTACACCAGGTATGTGAAATAATTTAGCAAGAGAACGCACAGTACAGTGGCCAATTAAATGGCCTAGATATTGTATATTTCAAGGTACACAGCCGTGTACTAACTGTACAGACGGTGGGTATTTACACCAGGTATGTGAAATAATTTAGCAAGAGAACGCACAGTACAGTGGCCAATTAAATGGCCTAGATATTGTATATTTCAAGGTACACAGCCGTGTACTAACTGAACAGACGGTGGGTATTTACACCAGGTATGTGAAATAATTTAGCAAGAGAACGCACAGTACAGTGGCCAATTAAAAGGCCTAGATATTGTATATTTCAAGGTACACAGCCGTGTACTAACTGAACAGACGGTGGGTATTTACACCAGGTATGTGAAATAATTTAGCAAGAGAACGCACAGTACAGTGGCCAATTAAAAGGCCTAGATATTGTATATTTCAAGGTACACAGCCGTGTACTAACTGCTCAGACGGTGGGTATTTACACCAGGTATGTGAAATAATTTAGCAAGAGAACGCACAGTATAGTGGCCAATTAAAAGGCCTAGATATTGTATATTTCAAGGTACACAGCCGTGTACTAACTGCTCAGACGGTGGGTATTTACACCAGGTATGTTAAAATAATTTAGCAAGAGAACGCACAGTATAGTGGCCAATTAAAAGGCCTAGATATTGTATATTTCAAGGTACACTGCCGTGTACTAACTGTACAGACGGTGGGTATTTACACCAGGTATGTGAAATAATTTAGCAAGAGAACGCACAGTACAGTGGCCAATTAAATGGCCTAGATATTGTATATTTCAAGGTACACAGCCGTGTACTAACTGAACAGACGGTGGGTATTTACACCAGGTATGTGAAATAATTTAGCAAGAGAACGCACAGTACAGTGGCCAATTAAAAGGCCTAGATTATTGTATATTTCAAGGTACACAGCCGTGTACTAACTGAACAGACGGTGGGTATTTACACCAGGTATGTGAAATAATTTAGCAAGAGAACGCACAGTATAGTGGCCAATTAAAAGGCCTAGATATTGTATATTTCAAGGTACACAGCCGTGTACTAACTGAACAGACGGTGGGTATTTACACCAGGTATGTGAAATAATGCAGAGAACGCAGTATAGTGGCTTAAAAGGCCTAGATATGTATATTTCAAGGTACACAGCCGTGTACTAACTGAGACGGTGGGTATTTACACCAGGTTTTAAAATAATTTAGCAAGAGAACGCACAGTATAGTGGCAAATTAAAAGGCCTAGATATTGTATATTTCAAGGTACACTGCCGTGTACTAACTGTACAGACGGTGGGTATTTACACCAGTTATGGTGAAATAATTTAGCAAGAGAACGCACAGTACAGTGCCAATTAAATGGCCTAGATATTGTATATTTCAAGTACACAGCCGTGTACTAACTGAACAGACGGTGGTATTTACACCAGGTATGTGAAAAATTTAGCAAGAGAACGCACAGTACAGTGGCCAATTAAAAGGCCTAGATATTGTATATTTCAAGGTACACAGCCGTTGTACTAACTGAACAGACGGTGGGTATTTACACCAGGTATGTGAAATAATTTAGCAAGAGAACGCACAGTATAGTGGCCAATTAAAAGGCCTAGATATTGTATATTTCAAGGTACACAGCCGTGTACTAACTGTACAGACGGTGGGTATTTACACCTGGTATACAAAAAGGGTATTGCAGGCACACAGAACCCAGAACACTAGAGCCAAATAAACTGTATTTAAAAAAATAAAATAAAATTCACAGCCGTATACTGCCAGATCAGATGGTGCATATACACACTAGTTATATAACAGGGTTTTTCAGCCAAAAAGAACGCTGAACAGTAGTGCCAAATATAGTTTGGTATGTAGCAGAACACCTAATACACCACTAATGCCTCTCTCTGTCCCTACTCCAGCAGCTATCCCTGAATACGGCAGCCGTTCTCTGTAAAGTGTATCTTGTAGTAAAGCTATCACTGTAGTGCACTATAGTAGCCCTGATAAGGGCTTTTAATCACGCTCCTGCCTGTCCAACTGCTAAAACCTGTCTGTCCCTGCTCCAGCCTCTGTCCCTGACTAAGTTCACGCAGCATATGCGTACGAGCAGGAAGAGCTGAGTTTTTAATATTCGAGGTCACATGGTTTTTCCAGCCAATCCATGTAGACGCTGTTTTCGCGCTGCCAGCGTGCTCAGCGTGCCTGTCATACCCCCCCTGCATGTTGATTGGTGGAAAAAGAGCGCCAGGGAAGGTGGGAGGGGAAACAAATTCTAAGTGCGCCATCGCCGTTATACTCGATTGAAATCGAGTATGCCGAATAGCGTAGTATTCGATCGAATACCGGCTCGATCGAACACTACTCGCTTATCTCTATTCGTAACGAATCTGATTCGTTGCGGTTCGGTTCGCTCATCCCTAATAATAACGTTTAGCATTTCTTAACTTTGTTAGAAATGCTTAAGAATGAGCCCAACAAAATATAGAAAGTTCTTCGTTGAAGATAAAAGTTAAAAAGTATTTAATTTGCATACAAAAGGAAAAGATTACAAAACTTAGGAAGAGAAAAATAGTGAAAACACAGCAAAAGAACAATCAACCAATAAATAAATGAAAAAGAGATTCCCCAAAGAAAAATGTATGAATGTGTGTGTGTAGAGAGCAGCTGTTATCTTGTCAGAGGAATGCTCTCCCAATGTCAGGAGACAAAGCCTTTTTAAAGTCTGAAGCCCCATAGACTTGCATTGTATCCTATTTTTAACATACATATATGGTTTACAAGTAAATACCTTACATCATGGACTCTTAAGTATTCCTTATATGTAAGACCTAATAATAATTTTTATGCTGAGTTGAAATTCCTAAACCTTTCTATTGCTTCTGACGTCTCGTGATCTGTCAAGAATTGACACACAACATGAGTGCTGGCACCTCATGGTCCTTGAAGTAACCTAGCTTGTTAGAATTAAGTTAATATGTTATTTTACAAGTTCTGATGCCAAAACTGTTGCTAAAGTTCTGGGTCCTTAGGCAGTGATTAGAGGCCAACAAACTTGACATGCAATTGTTTAACCCTTGGATAACCGTGACAAAGGATGTATGTCAACTCATCAGGTCCCTGTGATGAGATTGCATGGACTGATGATTAGTCAGAAATTTTAGAAGTGTGTATGTGTGAGATACACTTCTTGGGGCTCAGTAGCTTAATGTATTCTTTAAGTCTCCTGTGCTTGAAATGGTTAAAACATAACTTTTAATAGTCACAAAAATAAAATAAAGTGCTTAGATACTATATATAAGGTGAATCTAATGCATAGCAGGGTCTGAAAATCTGTCTTGATCCCATAATATCCCTATTATGCTGGGGGTCGATTGTGCACTAGAAATAGAGGCGAGTCTCCTAACCTAATACAGCTTACTCACGCTTTCCCTTACCGTCCCTAGTCTAGGCAGTGGGACCCTAGCGTGGCTGTTTGTCGGAGCACTCGCCCTGAAAAGGGGGAACCCCCAGCCATAGGAATATCAGACCTGTCTATCAAGACCCTGATTGTAAGCTAGAATGGCTTAGCTAGAATCGCTTCACTGAAGTATTTTAATGGCAAGAAAATGAAAAACTGAAGGAAAGGGTAGTAATTGGAACAGAGCTTGACATGTAACAAAGATAATGTAATGTCATAGCTTGAATGGCTTTAGTCCTTAAATAGGAAGAGATAAATAAAAGGAAATAGATAAAAGGCGGTGAGAACTAAAAGAGGAAGGTTAGAGGAAAAAATAAGGAGGGCATGTTGGGTATTTGATTTGCTCTACACATGTCAGTAACTGTGCCCTCCCAAATAAGTCATTCAGGGAAACCACCTCCCAACACATTGGGCTTCTCTGTCCTCTCTAAAATCTTCTATATAACATCAAGATACCTTGAGGTTTTTCATTCACATTATCAACATTTTATTTTCTTAACCAATTCTATTTTTAAAAGTACAACAGAATTTTTCTAAAGACATGCCTAATTTTATCTCTGTAGTTATCATGCTACTATAAAAACCTGAATAAAGACTTGAGTGATCTGAAAGTTTTCATCATTCTCTAATGGGTTGTAATATGTACAGTTAGGGCCAGAAATATTTGGACAGTGACACAATTTTCGCAAGTTGGGCTCTGCATGCCACCACATTGGATTTGAAATGAAACCTCTACAACAGAATTCAAGTGCAGATTGTAACGTTTAATTTGAAGGGTTGAACAAAAATATCTGATAGAAAATGTAGGAATTGTACACATTTCTTTACAAACACTCCACATTTTAGGAGCTCAAAAGTAATTGGACAAATAAACATAACCCAAACAAAATATTTTTATTTTCAATATTTTGTTGCGAATCCTTTGGAGGCAATCACTGCCTTAAGTCTGGAACCCATGGACATCACCAAACGCTGGGTTTCCTCCTTCTTAATGCTTTGCCAGGCCTTTACAGCCATAGCCTTCAGGTCTTGCTTGTTTGTGGGTCTTTCCGTCTTAAGTCTGGATTTGAGCAAGTGAAATGCATGCTCAATTGGGTTAAGATCTGGTGATTGACTTGGCCATTGCAGAATGTTCCACTTTTTTGCACTCATGAACTCCTGGGTAGCTTTGGCTGTATGCTTGGGGTCATTGTCCATCTGTACTATGAAGCGCCGTCCGATCAACTTGGCAGCATTTGGCTGAATCTGGGCTGAAAGTATATCCCGGTACACTTCAGAATTCATCCGGCTACTCTTGTCTGCTGTTATGTCATCAATAAACACAAGTGACCCAGTGCCATTGAAAGCCATGCATGCCCATGCCATCACGTTGCCTCCACCATGTTTTACAGAGGATGTGGTGTGCCTTGGATCATGTGCCATTCCCTTTCTTCTCCAAACTTTTTTCTTCCCATCATTCTGGTACAGGTTGATCTTTGTCTCATCTGTCCATAGAATACTTTTCCAGAACTGAGCTGGCTTCTTGAGGTGTTTTTCAGCAAATTTAACTCTGGCCTGTCTATTTTTGGAATTGATGAATGGTTTGCATCTAGATGTGAACCCTTTGTATTTACTTTCATGGAGTCTTCTCTTTACTGTTGACTTAGAGACAGATACACCTACTTCACTGAGAGTGTTCTGGACTTCAGTTGATGTTGTAAATGGGTTCTTCTTCACCAAAGAAAGTATACGGCGATCATCCACCACTGTTGTCATCCGTGGACGCCCAGGCCTTTTTGAGTTCCCAAGCTCACCAGTCAATTCCTTTTTTCTCAGAATGTACCCGACTGTTGATTTTGCTACTCCAAGAATGTCTGCTATCTCTCTGATGGATTTTTTCTTTTTTTTCAGCCTCAGGATGTTCTGCTTCACCTCAATTGAGAGTTCCTTTGACCGCATGTTGTCTGGTCACAGCAACAGCTTCCAAATGCAAAACCACACACCTGGAATCAACCCCAGACCTTTTAACTACTTCATTGATTATAGGTTTACGAGGGAGACGCCTTCAGAGTTAATTGCAGCCCTTAGAGTCCATTGTCCAATTACTTTTGGTCCCTTGAAAAAGAGGAGGCTATGCATTACAGAGCTATGATTCCTAAACCCTTTCTCCGATTTGGATGTGGAAACTCTCATATTGCAGCTGGGAGTGTGCACTTTCAGCCCATATTATATATATAATTGTATTTCTGAACATGTTTTAGTAAACAGCTAAAATAACAAAACTTGTGTCACTGTCCAAATATTTCTGGCCCTAACTGTATCTATTCTATCTAATTTTGTTGCATGTTGGCCTGAGAAAATCCTCCAGTAATATGGGTGTTTTCTTCCTTATTCTGGAGACCAGGCATTCCAAAATATCCCTTCCTCCAGGGAGTCTTTTACCTGTTTTTCACCTATATAACTAACAGCAGTGCCCCACAGAAGATTTCATACACATCCCAGACATACCTGTGTGCACTGTGTGTCTGTATTACATGTCCAGAAAAAGCACTTTTATTCTGCAGGAAAACAGCTCCCAAGTGCCCAGCTCTGCTGCTGCAAGTGCCCAAAGCAAACTACACTGAAGAGGGGAGGGCTACATTAGTTGCTCATATCTTTGGATTGGTAGCAGATAGAAAAATGGTTCTGACCTATGAAAGCTAGCATTCCCAGCTTTCAAATTAAAATCACAGCATTATACCCAGTGTAATAGAAGATATAGCTGTTAGAAATCGAGTCAGGAGAGAAAGCTGTTTTTAGTTTCACTTTCAGCTGGGCACTTGGGAGCTGTTTTCCTGCAGAATAAAAGTGCTTTTTCTGAACATGTAATACAGACACAAAGTACACACAGGTATGTCTGGGATGTGTATGCAAACTGCTGTCTCCTTTTAATGTTAGAAATAAGCAAATTTGTTGAATTTGTTTAGGGTTTGATTTGCCTGAATTTGCTTAAGGAATGTATTCAGGTGCAAATCGATTCTACCCAAATCGAATGTACTTTTATGTCTGGAAAAGTTGGTCTATATATTTGTCTGTCAGTCTATCTCTAACTCTTCCAAATTAAATCCCAAGAAATTCTTAATTTTTATTTATTTTTTTTTAATTTGGGTCAAAAGAATCCATTCACTCATCTCTACTCAACAGTTACATTTTTTATATTTCAATACCCCATATATGTATGACACCTAAGGTATATTACCCCTTTAAGGGACATCACTAGTTTAGTAATTGACATAGATGCACAATGCACATTACACTGGGCTTTGTACCAGTCAGCAAAAAAGAAATAGTCATGACTATTTAACATAAAATAATGTTTATTATGCATATGATGCATAAAGAACCCCAAACAAATGTTCAGCATCTCCACAAACAAAAACAGTATTGAATTTATATAGCAGAACATTTAGCATGAACAGTATAAAAAATAAACATGAATGATGAAATTGCTTTATTTTAACCTATTCCTCAAATACTGTATTTTACGAGCTAAGGCACTTTGTAGGTCTACACTAAGATGCCTAAAAAGTCTACAAATCCTCCCGCAGGAAAGGCATTAATAAGATTTTCACTTAAAAGTTTAACAACTTTGTGCATGCATATGTTCAACCTGTAAATTATTTGGAAACACATCAAACATGCCAGTTCCATATCTGCTAGTTTTACTGTAAAATTACACTTCTTGATTCTACTTCCCAAAGTGTTTATTTGCCTAAAACTCTTTTTCTAATGTGTGTTCTAGTGATTTTGTCAGATAAAAATACTGATGTTGTTGTTTGGTCTCACTCTAAATATGTTTATTCAATTAGAAGAAAACATTATATAACGTATTTACTAGAGATGAGCGAGTAGTGAAATATTCGAAAGTTCGAAATTCGATTCGAATAGACTGCGAAATTCGACTATTCGACCGGATATCGAATTCCATTAAAGTCTATGGGGAAAAAATGCTCGCCACTTGGAAATCTCAATTCGACCACTTGGAGGTCACCAAGTCCACCCTGGAACCTCAGAAAAGGATGCCAACACTGCTGGAATGCAACTGGGACAGCAGGGGAAGCATGTCTGGGTGCATATAACGCGCCCAAGTCGCACTATTACGCCACTATCACAGCCTCTCAACAATACACTCCAAACACAATCTAACCTCTCTGTAAAGTGAGACCATACAAGGAAACCTTCTTTCCTCTACATTGCCATGGACCCCAAGCCAAACTAGACAAAAAAAAAGAATGAAATTCTGCACCCCTTAAAATCACGTTGCCTATGACAACCACAGATGGCATAGGCAAGGGGGAAAGCAAATAGACCCCACCCCTAATTGTCATTGTGTGTGTGTGTGAGATGTGGTCAGACATGTCTTCTTTAAAATGATAAAACAACTCAACACATGCAGAAGCCTTAAAATGCCCAAATTGTTGGCGCTAGAGATATGCAGTGACGCCGACCTGGCCCAGTGTCATGTCTAGCAGGTAAAGCAGTGGGGATGTTGAGGGATGGCGTAGGACCGCAAAAGGAAGGAAGAGGCCGTGGGCTGGCCAGAGGCTCATGGAAAATTTTGTGGCAAGCCCAAGAGGTGACACCTCTTAAAAATTATGTGGAGGCCCAAGAGGTGAGACCTCTTAAAAATTATGTGGAGGCCCAAGAGTTGACACCGTCTTAAAATTATGTGGAGGCCCAAGAGGTGAGACCTCTTAAACATTTTGCGCAGGCCCAGAGGTGAGACCTCTTAAAAATTTTGGTGGAGGCCCAAGGAGGTGAGACCTGTTAAACCTTTTGTGGAGGCCCAAGAGGTGAGACCTTGTATAAAAATTATGTGGAGGCCCAAGAGGTGAGAGACCGGTTAAAAATTATGTGGAGGCCCAAGAGGTGAGACCTGTTAAAAATTATGAGTGAGGCCCAAGAGGTGGAGACCTCTTAAACATTTGTGGAGGCCCAAAGGAGGTGAGCCATAAAACATATAAATATTTCTTATTTACGGAGCAATTCTACGGCGGTTAAGGAGGATGAGGAGGAGGTGGAGGAGGAAATGGCACTTCATCACAGATGGCACTCACTTTTGGCTCCTTTCACACGGTTTGGAGAAGCAAAGTCCGGGTCAATCCACTTGCTGTTCATTTTTGATTAGCGTCCAGCCTGTCGGCCACTGTCGGTTGACAGGCGGGCTGCGCTTATCGTTATAATGCCCCCGGCTTGCCGCTGAACACCCTTTCTGATAGCACGCTGCGGCAAGGGCAGGCAACACCTCCCAAGGCGTACAAGGGACAGTTTCCAGCCACGTGTCCAACTTGGAGACCCAGTAAGTGTAGGACGCCGAGGGATCGGGGAGGACAGGGTTACGGTCTGCCAGGTACTTCCCGCAACATCCGCCGATACTTGTCCCTCCTGCTGATAGCGGGCCCCCGCAAGTGATGGAAGTTGCACGAGGGGGTGCATGAACGTGTCCCACACCTTGGAGAGTGTTCCCCTGGTGGCTGTGGGCCTGATGGATGTTGTGGGGACTCTGGTAGCCCTCTCCTCTCTGCCGCCAGCGATGGTGGGGTGGGAAAATCTCCATCATGTTCTGCACGAGTTCCCTCTGGTATTCCAGCAATCGATTCGTCCTCTTCCTCTACCGGAATAAAAGAGGAGACGTTATCTTTATACCGGGGGTCCAGGAGTGCGAAGACCCAGTACAGTTTGTTCTCCACTATCCGGACAACACGTGTGTCCCGGGAAAAGCAGCCCAGCATGAAGTCAGCCATGTGTGCCAGACTCTGAATAGGCATGACGTCACTGCCCCCACCAGAAGGATCACTTGCCATTTCCTCCTCTTCCTCTTCCGCCTCCTCTCCGCCCCCATCCGCGCTGAACCAATGGGACGCACACAGCCTGACTGCTACCCTCGCCGCCAGCATCCTCCTCCTCTTCCACAGCCACCTCCACGTCGTCCTCCTCCTCCTCATCCTCCTCCTCCTGCAACTGCCACCGTGAAGCAGACAAAAGTGTGGTCTGACTGTGTAGCTCCGTTGCGTCTCCTCCTGCCCCCGTCTCCTCTGTGTGCAATGCGTTCTCCCTTATTGCGATGAGGGATTCTTTAAGGACGCATAGGAGCGGGATGGTTACGCTGCGGCCCTGCTGGCTGTGGCCTCACTTCTTCTGTCTGAACTGTCCTCTGCCTGTGGACCATCCCTCTGCCTGTGGACATCCCTCTGCCTGTGGCCATCCCTCTGCCTGTGGACATGCCTCTGCCTGTGGACATCCCTCTGCTGTGGACATTCCTCTGCCTGTGGACATCCCTCTGCTCTTGCTGCCTTTTCGGTGCGCGCAGACCACCACCTCTCCACTGCTTTCCTCGTGGACATCACCCTGGACCGGGTCAGTATCGGACAGTACACAAGCGGTGGTACATTTCATACTCCAGCCGTGGCCTGTTTTCATTCTCCCAATGCCTTGAGACATGTACTGAATGTAAATGAAGGTGTTGTAATCGCGTCTCTCTGTGACAATAGCTCGATACTATCAACTGCCATTTTATTTTTAACTTTTTTTTTTTTTAGCGAACAGTTTTTTTCAACTTACTGATGTTTTCCCAGTCTCTGTTTGGAAAACTTTCTATGACTTTTTTCGTACTGGGTGCATTTGGTATAAATATGCAGAGAGTTATTTATGGTTTAATCGGCAGGAAACGATGCAAAGGGAAAGCGTCGGTCTTAAAGGAGAATCATTAACCTCAGATAATCAACAGCAACTACTGGCCCGACCCACAGCATTTCCGCGCCACCCGTCCTCGTCCACGGTCCTATTCCGCTAGCCCCCCCTACCCGCATTTTACTTTTTTTTGTGGTTACAATATTTTGGCCTTCACAGCCGTGAAACTAATTTTGCAAGAGAACGCACAAGTACACGTTGCCAATTATACAGGCCTAATAATTTTAGAGTTCACAGACACACAGCCGTGTACTCAATTTTCCAGACGGTGGCGTATTAACACCAGGTTATTTAAGAATTTGCAAGAGAACGCACAGTACAGTTGCCAATTATAAGGCCTAGATATTTTACTAGTATACATTATGTGGGAGGCCCAAGAGGTGAACCTCTTAAAGATTTTGTGAGGCCCAAGAGGTGAGACCTCTTCAAAGATTTTGTGGGAGGCCCAAGAGGTGAGACCTCTTACGATTTTGTGGAGGCCCAAGAGGTGAGACCCTCTTAAAGATTTTGTGGAGGACCAAGAGGGTGGAGACCATCTTAAAGGATTTTGTGGAGCGCCCAAGAGGTGAGACTCTCTTAAAGATTTGTGGAGGCCCAAAGAGGTGAGACCTCTTAAAGATTTTTGTGGAGGCCCAAGAGAGGTGAGACCTCTTAAAGATTTTGTGGAGGCCAAGAGGTGAGACTTTAAAGATTATGTGGAGGCCCAAGAGGTGAGACCTTTAAAAATTATGTGGAGGCCCAAGAGGTGAGACAAAAAATGAGACTCTTAAACATTTTGTGCAGGCCCAAGAGGTGAGACCTGTTAAAAAGTTATGTGGAGGCCCAAGAGGTGAGCATAAATAGTATACTTTTTCTTATTTACGGAGCAATTCTAGCGGTTAAGGAGGAGGAGGAGGAGGTGGAGGAGGAAATGGACTTCATACAGAGCACTTCAATTTGCTGCTTTCCACTGTTAACCTCTTAAACCTTTTGTGGAGGCCCAAAAAGGTGAGACCTGTTAAAAATTATGTGGAGGCCCAAGAGGTGAGACCTGTTAAAAATTATGAGGAAGGCCAAGAGGTGAGACCTCTTAACATTTTGTGGAGGCCCAAGAAGTGACACCTCTTAAAGATTTTGTGGAGGACCAAGAGGTGACACCTCTTAAAGATTTTGTGGAGGCCCAAGAGGTAAGACCTCTTAAAGATTATGTGGAGGCCCAAGAGGTGAGACTCTAAAGATTTTGTGGAGGCCCAAGAGGTAAGACCTCTTAAAGATTATGTGGAGGCCCAAGAGGTGAGACCTCTTAAAAATTATGTGGAGGCCCAAGAGGTGAGACCTCTTAAACATTTTTGTGCAGGCCCAAGAGGTGAGACCTCTTAAAGATTTTGTGGAGGCCCAAGAGGTGAGACCATCTTAAAGATTTTGTGCAGGCCCAAGAGGTGAGACTCTTAAAAATTATGTGGAGGCCCAAAGAGGGGAGACCTGTTAAAGATTTTGTGGAGGCCCAAGAGGTGAGACCTCTTAAACATTTTGTGCAGGCCCAAGAGGTGAGACCTCTTAAAAATTATGTGGAGGCCCAAGAGGTGAGACTCTTAAAAATTATGTGGAGGCCCAAGAGGTGAGACCTCTTAAAAATTATGTGGAGGCCAAGAGGTGAGACTTTTAACTTTTGTGGAGGCCCAGAGGTGACACCTCTTAAAGATTTTGTGGAGGCCCAAGAGGTGAACACCTCTTAAAGATTTTGTGGCAGGCCCCCAAGAGGTAAGACCTCTTAAAGATTATGTGGAGGCCCAAGAGGTGAGACCTCTTAAAGATTTTGTGGAGGCCAAGAGGTAAGACGT
Organism: Rhinella marina; assembly: GCA_900303285.1. Taxonomy (NCBI): domain Eukaryota; kingdom Metazoa; phylum Chordata; class Amphibia; order Anura; family Bufonidae; genus Rhinella; species Rhinella marina. Next base: position 16,046 of record ONZH01005545.1, read on the forward strand.
ATTAAAATTATGTGGAGGCCCAAGAGGGGAGACCTGTTAAAGATTTTGGTGGAGGCCCAAGAGGTGAGACCTCTTAAACATTTTGTGCAGGCCCAAGAGGTGAGACCTCTTAAAAATTATGTGGAGGCCCAAGAGGTGAGACCTCTTAAAAATTATGTGGAGGCCCAAGAGGTGAGACCTCTTAAAATTATGTGGAGGCCGCAAGAGGTGAGACCTCTTAAAATTATGTGGAGGCCCAAGAGGAGAGCCATAAATATATATATATTTTTTTTTACGGAGCAATTCTACGGCGGTTAAGGAGGAGGAGGAGGAGGTGGAGGAGGAAATGGCACTTCATACACGATGGCACTTCACTTTTGGCTGCTTTCCACGGTTGGAGGAAGCAAGTCCGGGTCAATCCACTTGCTGTTCATTTTGATTAGCGTCAGCCTGTCGGCACTGTCGGTTGACAGGCGGCTGCGCTTATCGGTTATAATGCCCCCGGCTGCGCTGAACACCCTTTCTGATAGCAACGCTGGCGGCAGGGCAGGCAAGCACCTCCAAGGCGTACAGGGACAGTTCCAGCCACGTGTCCAACTTGGAGACCCAGTAAGTGTAGGACGCCGAGGGATCGGGGAGGACAGGGTTACGGTCTGCCAGGTACTCCCGCAACATCCGCCGATACTTGTCCCTCCTGCTGATAGCGGGCCCCGCAGTGATGGAAGTTGCACGAGGGGTGCCATGAACGTGTCCACACCTTGGAGAGTGTTCCTCTGGTGGCTGTGGCCTGATCGATGTTGAGGGACTCTGGGAGACTCTCTCCTCTCTGCCGCCAGCGATGCCTGGGTGGGAAAATCTCCATCATGTTCTGCACGAGTTCCCTCTGGTATTCCAGCAATCGATTCGTCCTCTCCTCTACCGGAATAAAAGAGGAGACGTTATCTTTATACCGGGGGTCCAGGAGTGCGAAGACCCAGTACAGTTTGTTTCCCACTATCCGGACAACAAGTGTGGTCCCGGGAAAAGCAGCCCAGCATGAAGTCAGCCATGTGTGCCAGACTCTGAATAGGCATGACCTCACTGCCCCCCACCAGAAGGATCACTTGCCATTTCCTCCTCTTCCTCTTCCGCCTCCTCTCCGCCCATCCGCGCTGAACCAATGGACGCACACAGCCTGACTGCTACCTCTCCCGCCAGCAATCCTCCCCTCTTCCACAGCCACCTCCACGTCGTCCTCCTCCTCATCCTCCTCCTCCTGCAACTGCCACCGTGAAGCAGACAAAAGTGTGGTCTGACTGTGTAGCTCCGTTGCGTCTCCTCCTACCCCCGTCTCCTCTGCGTGCAATGCGTTCTCCTTATTGCGATGAGCGATTCTTTAAGGACGCCTAGGAGCGGAATGGTTACGCTCACTATAGCGTCCTCGCTGCTGACCTTCTTGGGTGGACTCCTCAAAGATACGCAGTACATCGCATATGTCTGCCATCCATGGCCACTCGTGTTGGCAAACTGAGGGAGCTGAGTTGGAGGCACGCGTGGATTCATTATCTGGTACTCCATCAATGCTCTCTGCTGCTCACACACCCTGGCCAACATGGAA
>ONZH01005546.1:0-32059 GCA_900303285.1 Rhinella marina
CTACCTGCCGCTACGTCCAAATTATGTTAATTGCGCCACTCTGTGGCCTACTCTTGTTGCTTCCTCCGCCTCCACTCGTTGTTTCCTACCTGCCGCTACGTCCACATTATGTAATTGTGCCACTCTGTGGCCTACTCAAGCTGCTGCCACTGCCTCCGCACGTTGTGTCCTACCTGCCTCTACATCCAATTTATGTAATTGTGCCACTCTGTGGCCTACTAATGGTGCTGCCGCCGCCTCTATGCGCTATGTCCTAGCTGCCGCCACGTTCAAATTATGTAATTGTGGCACTCTGTAGTCTGCTCATGCTGCTGCTGCCGCCTCCACACGCTGTGTCCTAGCTGCCGCTACGTCCGAATTATGTAATTGTGCCACTCTGTGGCCTACTCATGCTGCTGCCGCCGCCTCCACACGCTGTGTCCTAGCTGTTGCTATGTCCAAATTATGTAATTAAGCCACTCTGTTGCCTACTCATGCTGCTGCCGCTTCCGCACGTTGTTTCCTACCTGCCACTACGTCCAAATTATGTAATTGTGCCACTCTGAGGCCTACTCATGCTGCTTCCGCTGCCTCTCCGCTCTGTGTCCTAGCTGCCGCCATGTTTAAATTATGTAATTGATCCACTCTGTGGCCTACTCATGCTGCTGCCGCCGCCTTCACACACTGTGTCCTAGCTGCCGTCTCGTCCAAATTATGTAATTGTGCCACTCTGTGGCCTACTCATTCTGCTGCCTCCGCCTCAGCACATTGTGTCCTACCTGCTGCTACGTCCAAATTATTCAATTGTTCCACTCTGTGGCCTACTCATGCTGCCGCCGCCGCCGCCTCCACACACTGTGTCCTAGCTGCTGCTACGTCCAAATTATGTATTGTGCAACTCTGCTGCTTCCGCCGCCTCTGCACATTGTGTCCTGCCTGCCGCTACGTCCAAATTATGTAATTGTGCCACTCTGTCACCTACTCGTGCTGCTGCTGCTGCCGCTGCCTCCACATGCTGTTTCCTAGCTGCCGCTACGTCCAAATTATGTAATTGTGCCACTCTGTGGCCTACTCATGCTGCTGCCGCCACCTCCGCACGTTGTTTCCTAGCTGCCGCTATGCCCAATTTATGTAATTGTGCCACTCTGTGGCATACTCATGCTGCTGCTGCCGAATCCGCACATTGTGTCCTACCTGCCAGTACATCCAAATGATGTAATTGTGCCACTCTGTGGCCTACTAATGCTGCTGCCGCCGCCTCTACGCTCTGTTTCCTAGCTGCCGCCACGTTCAAATTATGTTATTGTGCCACTCTGTAGCCTACTCATGCTGCTGCCGCTGCCTCCACACGCTGTGTCCTAGCTGCCGATACGTCCAAATTATGTAATTGTGTTACTCTGTGGCCTACTCTTGCTGCTTCCGCCGCCTCCGCACGCTGTGTCCTAGCTGCCGCTACGTCCAAATTATGTATTGTGCAACTCTGTGGCCTACTCATGCTGCTTCCCGCCGCCTCCACACGCTGTGTCCTAGCTGCCGCTATGTCCAAATTATGTAATTGTACCACTCTGTGGCCTACTCATGCTGCTGCCGCCGCCTCCGCGCATTGTGTCCTACCTGCCGCCACGTTCAAATTATGTAATTGTGCCACTCTGTGGCCTTCTCATGCTGCTGCCGCCGCCTCCGCACGTTGTGTCCTAGCTGCCGCTACGTTCAAATTATGTAATTGTGCCACTCTGTGGCCTACTCACGCTGCTGCCGCTGCCTCCACACGCTGTGTCCTACCTGCTGCTACGTCCAAATTATGCAATTGTGCCACTCTGTGGCCCACTCATGCTGCTGCTGCCGCCTCTGCGCGCTGTGTCCTTGCTGCCGCCACGTTCAAATTATACTCTACGGTATGTTGCATTTAAATTTTTATGACTGCTGCTGCCTCTCCCTGGGTATGTCACTGTGCCATTCTGTCTCATTAAAATTAGTACGACTCCTGCTGCCTCTCCCACTCTGTGGCCTTTAAATGTATTCGACTGCTGCCTCTTGCAGCTGCTGTTATGGTGCCACTCGGTGGCCAAGCAAATGTATTCGACTGCTGCTGCCTCTTGCAGCTGCTTTTATGGTGCCACTCTGTGGCCTTGAAATTTGTTTGACTGCTGCCTCTTGCAGCTGCTGTTACGGTGCCACTTTGTGGCCTTGAAATTTGTTTGATTGATGCCTCTTGCAGCTGCTGTTACGGTGCCTCTCTGTGGCCTTGAAATTTGTTTGACTGCTGCTGCCTCTTGCAGCTGCTGTTTCGGTGCCACTCTGTGGCTTTAAAATTTGTTCGACTGCTGCCTCTTGCAGCTGCTGTTATGGTGCCACTCGTTGGCCTAGTAAATTGATTAGAATTTTTTGGACCTTCTGCTCGGCAGCATGTCACTCGTAAATTTTTGGTATGTTCTGTAGTCCTATTCCATTATTCAAAGCTCAAGTACACAGGAAATCCTGTTTGTTTTGAACAATCAAATTTTTAAAAGTAAACGATTCCTGCCCCGGGACACTCAACGATGATCATGGGGGACGCGAGAGGCAGGGGCTCCCACAGGTGGTAGCTCAGCTCCCTGCAGACCGCCAGCTCGATCTCAAGATGGAACTGCGAGCTTTCTTGGCGTCTTGGGTCAATACTGACATTTTGTCACAGTCAAGGCAAAGCTGGAGCCTTCACTGCACCTCCTCTATCTTACGTTCCCCTCCGCTGGCATAACCAGCCCCTATACTGATAAGAACATATGCTACAGTTGATCTTAACCAAAAGGACGAGAATTGTTTATTACGGTCTGCTCTTCAGGGTATGTCATCATGCCACTCTCCGGCCTGATGCTGTTGTCGCCGTCGACTCCACATGCCATCTCCTAGCTGCCACTACCTCAAAATTAGGTAATTGTTCCACTCTGTGGCCTCCAAATTGTACTACTACTTCCACTGCTGCTGCCACTTCCAGTGTCTGTCATTCTGCCACTCTGTGGCCTACTCATGCTGCTGCCACCTTGCCACACTGTCGTTGTGCCACTCTATAGTCTGCTGATGCTGCTGCCACTGCCATCTCCATGCTGTCTGGGGGGCTCTGCTTGTATAAGCGTGTAATAGAACAGGTTCTATCGAAATGTATGTGGAATCAGTGAATTGGTGTAAAAGGGATTCGCTTTTGGCGATCTAGTAAGATCTTGGGTCTCTGCACGATTCTTTATAGCTGACGCTAACATTGACCTGTAAGGCTTAGTTTAGATTTGAGTTGTTTGGTGAGTTTTGGCCCCTTAAAGGGTTATTCTTATTTTAGACAATGGGGGCACCGCTGGGACCCGCACCTATATCCAGAACGGAGCCCCCGAACTGAATGTGGGCGCACTGCGCATGCGCCCTCCATTAATTTCTATGGGGCCGCCGAAAATAGCCGAGCGCTGGCTTGGCTACTTCCGTCGGCTCTATAGAAATGAATGGGAGCGGCGGCCTCGCTTGCGTGCTGCGCTCCCATTCATTTATATGAGCGCAGCGGGGAGCTGCGCCTGGTGGTGGCCGGACCCCCGGAGCTCCCCGCTCCGTTCTGGTTATAGGTGCGGGTCCAGCGGTGGGACCCGCACCTATAAGACAATGGGGGCATATCCTAGCGATATACCCCCATTGTCTAAGATGAGAATACCCCTTTAACTGCCCAAATACATAAATGTGTGCAGCGATTCTGAGAGCGAAGCCTGTTATGTGTGTGTCACTGGCTCACAGTATTCTTTCACTACCACAGTAGACTCCCTATTAGTGTTGAGCGAGCATGCTCGGCCAAACTCGCTGTTCGGCCGAGCATGCCTACGCTCGGTTCTGCTCGGTGTTCGGCCGAACACCGAGTGTACTCGAGCGCAATGCTCGAGTCTCTTCCCCGTACTGTTATGTTGATTTGTACGCTAATGCTACGCATTGTATGCTAATGCATAGGAATTTGTATGCTAATGCGTATGCATTTGGACGCTAATGTGTACGCATTGTGCGCTAATGCGTACAAATTCAGTTAATTAGCATACTTTTACGAGCGAAAGGAGTAAAAGTGGATAATTCGCGATTCTGACCTTTTCCTATTAACCAGACACCCTCCCCTCTTCCGAGCGGTGGGTGCCTGGTTTAATCTGGCCAGAGCACCCAAGCATACGAGCACAGAGGTCCTCGCCCAACACTACTCCCTATGCGTTTTACTGCAAGGCACAGTGTTCTACACCACTATCCAGGCTCTCTGCAGCACGGAAGTAGCCGTTTTTTAACGCGATTCGCAATGAATTTATTCGGATCATAGCAAATCTTTTCGAAAAAATTCGGCGAACCAGCCGAATCGAATTTTTGAAAATTTCGCTCATCTCTACATGTGACCAGTGCAGGAGAGGATGGCACTGAAGAGTAGAATTGTGGGGAAGAAGCTGCAGTGAGCTCTGCTACATCAGAAGAGGTAAGTGAAGGGAGAAGCAGAGGGATGCTGGGAGTTGTGGTTATTTAACTGGGACTGTATGTTAGGGCAGAAGGGAGGGATGTTATTATCATGGAGCTGTGTGTTGGAGGTGGCTGAGGTAGGTTTATGTTATTTACATGGGACTGTGAGTTGGAGTAGGGTGGAGTGATGTTATTTACATGGGACTGCATGTTGGAGGTGGCTGTTTGAAGAAAGTGATGTTATTTACATGGGACTGTATGTAGAAGGTGGCTGTCGCAGGGAGTGATATTATTTACATAGGACTGTATGTTGATGACAGCTATGGGTGGGAATGATGTTATTTACATGGGACTGTATTTGGAGGGGGCTGTAGATAGAGAGGGATGTTATTTAAGTGGGACTGTATATTGGAGGGGCTGAAGGGAGGGGGCTGTAGATAAAGAGAGATGTTATTTACATGTGGCTGTATATTGGAGGGGGCTGGAGAAATACTGTGATGTTATTTACACAGGACTCTACGGCGGAGGGAAATGGCTTTTTTTTACATGGGACTGTATGGTGGAGGGGCTGAGGAATTATAATTTCTGAGGACACTAAAGGGAGGAATATAACTATAGCGGGTACTTAAGGGTGATCATTATAACAGTAAGGGGGCGATATAAATACTGGGGCACTGTAGGGGTATTATAAATCCAGGAGACATTAGGCGTTCTTATTACTGCTGGAGGCTTTATAGAAAAGACTTATAGATCCGCCTTATTTCTACTAAGAGCACTATGGGGGGCCTTATTACTACTGAGGGGTATGTAGAAAGCTTTATTACCACTGGGGGAACAATAGGGGGCCTTATTTCTGCTGGGGGCTCTGTGAGGGTATTATTAATACTGGAGGACTATTCTACTAATAGAGGCACTCTTGGGGAGCATTATCAGTGCTGGGGTCACTGTAGAGTGCAGTGTTAATAATGATGGAATTACTATTGGTAGGACTATTACTATGGGGGGCACTAACTATTACTATGGGGGGCACCTTCTTCGGGATAGTATTTGGAGGTTTTGGGGGGCAAGGCGAGCAGCAGGATAAGACTGTGGGGACTCCAGTTTGGGGGATGATGACAGAAATGTGAGGAAGCTCTGCAGAGATGAGGCGGATGAGAGAAGTTGTCCGGACCGAATGAAGAAGATGATGAGAGAGAAGATCTACATCAGAGGAGATGTCACCTGGGAGGCCCTAGATGTGAGGTATGTGCTGCTGTATAGCAGAGGTGGGGCGAGGGTCTACATAGAGAATTGGGCTACATTCATTGGGGCTTGGGCTCCGGATCTTTTGAGACCCTAGCAACGCCCCTGGTGTCAAGAGATAATTTAACACATGAATGATGTATTCACATAATTCTTCCATATACTGTCTGTATTTGTAAAGGTAATGGGACACTGCATTAATGCCCAGGTCATGGAGAATGCATGAGTAGAAGGAACATATATCACATGTAATCCATGTGTATGATGAATACAATACAAATGTGTTGAAAATACTCTGGACCTCCTTGCTATACATGTATCCAGGAGTCGTAAATACCAGAGGTTGCAAGTATTCGTCCAACCACTCGCAGAGCTTCTCATTGAGAAATCCGATGCCAGCTATAACCAGTCTAAGGGGAGGGGGGTACTCTTGTTTGTGGACCTTGGAGAGGCTGTGAACAATGAGAATAATTAAATGTTCTACTATTAGATGTCCAAATTGACTTCCTCCATGACAATGTTTTTTTACAATATCCATAAAGGTAGGGGTAGGGTCCGTGCTGAGTTTTCTATATGTATTTTTATCATCCAAAATGGACATAGCCATAATCAGTGGCGTAGCTACCAGGGAAGCAGGGGAAGCAGCTGCTTCGGGGCCCGAGCTCAGAAGGGGCCCCAAGCAGCACTAGATCGGAAGAAGTTACACTACACTTAGCTGCAGCCTGATAATACCACCTTTACTGTGCTGCCTTAACCACTGCCCCGCCCCCCTTCACATGCTGCAACTGAGTTCCCTCCTTACTGCTATGTCGAGACGGAGGGTGAGGGAAGAAAGTCTGCAGCTACTGAGGATCCCGGGCCTGCCCTGTACCTGATACTTGGGAGCTACAGCTTAATCTGATGGACTCCCCCTGCAAAATAGTAGGTTTATATGTGAAGTGTGTTCATGTCATCTGAGTACTGTGCAAATGGTATGTAATCAGTGGCGTACCGCCCATAGAGGCAGACCACGCCACTGCTATGGGGCCCGCAGCACAGGGGGGCCCGGAGCGCACGGGAGGCCCCGCCCCCTACTCTGCATCATTAAGAGGGGCGGGGACTCCCGTGCGCTCCGGGCCCCCCTGTGCTGCGGGCCCCATAGCAGTGGCCCCCTCACCTCTGCTCACCGCCGCAACCCGGACGTTCCTGTGCGCTCCCACTTGCCCCGCCTCCTCCCTCATGCCGCCGGCTGCTACTGGACTCTTTTGCAGCGCGGCGAAAGAGGAGAAAGAAGACCAAGGCCCAGCCCCCTCCAGAGTGGCGTCAGGACAATGGACAAGTAAATGTAAGTTTTTATGTGTTATGTGTATGTATGTGTGTGTATGTATGTATGTATGTGTGTGTGTGTGTGTGTGTGTGTATGTATGTGTATGTGTATGCATGTGTGGGTATATGCATATACTGTGCCAGACAATATACATTATACCTCTACTGTGTATATACTGTATATTGTACAGCGTGGCGCAGGGGTTATATTGTCCGGCATGGTGTAACCGCCATGCATTTGTTGTACAGTATATATTGTAATCCCTGTACCATGCTATACAATGTACAGTATAATCCATACACCATACTGTATAATATACAGTATAATCCATACACCATACTGTATAATATACAGTATAATCCGTACACCATGCTGTATAATATACAGTATAATCCGTACACCATGCAGTATAATATACAGTATAATCCGTACACCATGCTGTATAATATACAGTATAATCTATACACCATGCTGTATAATATACAGTATAATCCCTGCACCATGCTGTATAATATACAGTATAATCCCTACACCATGCTGTATAATATACAGTATAATCCGTACTCCATGCTGTATAATATACAGTATAATCCGTACACCATGCTGTATAATATACAGTGTAATCCGTACACCATGCTGTATAATATACAGTATAATCCCTACTCCATGCTGTATAATATACAGTATAATCCATACACCATGCTGTATACTATACAGTGTAATCCGTACACCATGCTGTATATTCTTGCTATGGGGCCCAATGATTTCTATGTACGCCCCTGTATGTAATGTATACATGTATGTATGTTTACACATGTGTATCTGTATATGTACAGTATATGTGTATATATATATGTGTCTATCTCTGTATATATATATATATATATATATATATACAGTACAGACCAAAAGTTTGGACACACCTTCTCATTCAAAGAGTTTTCTGTATTTTCATGACTATGAAAATTGTAGATTCACACTGAAGGCATCACAACTATGAATTAACACATGTGGAATTATATACTTAACAAAAAAGTGTGAAACAACTGAAACTATGTCTTATATTCTAGGTTCTTCAAAGTAGCCACCTTTTGCTTTGATCACTGCTTTGCACACTTTTGGCATTCTCTTGATGAGCTTCAAGAGGTAGTCAGCTGAAATTGTATTCCAACAGTCTTGAAGGAGTTCCCAGAGATGCTTAGTACTTGTTGGCCCTTTTGCCTTCACTCCACGGTCCAGCTCACCCCAAACCATCTCGATTGGGTTCAGGTCTGGTGACTGTGGAGGCCAGGTCATCTGGCGTAGCACCCCATCACTCTCCTTCTTGGTCAAATAGCCCTTACACAGCCTGGAGGTGTGTTTGGGGTCATTGTCCTGTTGATAAATAAATGATGGTCCAACTAAACGCAAACCGGATGGAGTAGCATGCCGCTGCAAGATGCTGTCGTAGCCATGCTGGTTCAGTATGCCTTCAATTTTGAATAAATCCCCAACAGTGTCACCAGCAAAGCACCCCCACACCATCACACCTGCTCCTCCATGCTTCACGGTGGGAACCAGGCATGTAGAGTCCATCCGTTCACCTCTTCTGCATCGCACAAAGACACGGTGGTTGGAACCAAAGATCTCCAATTTGGACTCATCAGACCAAAGCACAGATTTCCACTGGTCTAATGTCCATTCCTTGTGTTCTTTAGCCCAAACAAGTCTCTTCTGCTTGTTGCCTGTCCTTAGCAGCGGTTTCCTAGCAGCTATTTTACCATGAAGGCCTGCTGCACACAGTCTCCTCTTAGCAGTTGTTGTAGAGATGTGTCTGCTGCTAGAACTCTGTGTGGCATTAACCTGGTCTCTAATCTGAGCTGCTGTTAACCTGCGATTTCTGAGGCTGGTGACTCGGATGAACTTATCTTCCGCAGCAGAGGTGACTCTTGGTCTTCCTTTCCTGGGGCGGTCCTCATGTGAGCCAGTTTCTTTGTAGCGCTTGATGGTTTTTGCTACTGCACTTGGGGACACTTTCAAAGTTTTCCCAATTTTTCGGACTGATTGACCTTCATTTCTTAAAGTAACAGTCTATTCAGTAGGACTATCAGCTGTGTATCCACCTGACTTCTTCCCAACACAACTCATGGTCCCAACCCCATTTATAAGGCAAGAAATCCCACTTATTAAACCTGACAGGGCACACCTGTGAAGTGAAAACCATTTCAGGTGACTACCTCTTGAAGCTCATCAAGAGAATGCCAAGAGTGTGCAAAGCAGTAATCAAAGCAAAAGGTGGCTACTTTGAAGAACCTCCAATATAAGACATATTTACAGTTGTTTCACACTTTTTTGTTAAGTATATAATTCCACATGTGTTAATTCATAGTTTTGATGCCTTAAGTGTGAATCTACAATTTTCATAGTCATGAAAATACAGAAAACTCTTTGAATGAGAAGGTGTGTCCAAACTTTTGGTCTGTACTGTATATATATGTAAAGAGAGAGACGCAAACACACATATATATGCATGTGTGCGTATCTCTCTACATATATGTGTGTGTCTCTCTCTATACACAAATATGTGTATGTGTATATATATATATATATATATATATATATATATATATATATATTTATTTATTTATTTATTTTAATGTATGCATCATAATGTATTCCAGAATTGTTTCTTTTTGTACAGTAAGGGGTTGTCCCACCATAAGTACGTATCCACAGGATAGGGGAAAGGTATCTGATCAGTCGGGGTCCATCCGACTGCTAGAAAGGAACTGTGATCTTCTTCTGATTTCCGGTGGTCAGATCCCCACCAATCAGATACTTATCCTCTATCTTGTGGATTGGGGATGAGATCTTAGGCCTTGTTCACCTTTCCATTTTTCACTGCATGCATGCTATAATACAGGAGGCTGGCAGAGGGTGGGATGGCTACCCGGCAGCTGCATGCTGATCCCAGCCTTTGCCCACTTCTTCCTCTGCCAGCTTCCTGTACTATAGCATGCGGTACATGGCAGCCTCCCCTCTCTGCCCCCTCCTTCCTCTGCCAGCCTTCTGTACTATAGCATGCTGCTGCGCTGTATACTAGTGCTTACTTTGGCACACTTACATATACACACAAGCGGTTCTAGGATAGTCCTGGGCTGACATCGGGTGTGTATATATGTAAATGTGCCATAATTAGCATATCTGCCATTTGTGCAGGTCCTGGGTCTCCAAACAGGGGGGCACTTGTCCACTGTAGCCAATTACTGGTTGCAGCAGTGATGTGTCATCCATGAAGCTTGTAAGTGGGACATGTGCCATGACACATCACCACTGCGGCCAGTCATCGGCTGCAGCGATCACGTGCCCCTTGTCAAAATGGATGCTAAAAATTACAGTAAATACATTTTAAAAAAGCGCAAAATAGCCACATGGTTTTCATGGAATGAGGGGGTTGCAAAGAAGTGTGTGTTTGGCGGGGGGGCTCCATACAAAAATTTGCTGTGGGGCCCAGTCAGTTCTAGCTACGCCCCTGGCCATAATTGCAACGGTACATCTCTTTGTCCGAAACAACTACCTTGTCCCCTTTGTCCGCCATCCATATTACCACATCTTGATTCTGTTTCAAATGAGTAATTGCATTTAATTGGCTTTTCGTGACATTGAAACCACTCTTGCTTGACCTTGTAACATCATAGAGTTTTATTAGATCCATCTCCACTGTATGCTGAAATTCGTCAAGAGCAGGTACTCATGAGGCAATAGGATATTAAGAACTATTGGTTCTTTTAATGTCAACTGTATGGGTGGTTCTCTGTGTCATCATGAGTGAACTGTCATGTAAATCCATCAAATTGAGAAGGATACATTGTTCCTCTAAAAATAAATTTGAAAATTCATTGCTAATAAATAAAGGTTCAGACAATGCATGATGAGTACCAGTGTGTTCACTTCACGCATTGCATCAGCGCGGACAACTTGATGGTGTGAAAGGGGCCTTAATGATCTCTAACAGTAACCTCTGCAAATAAAAATCTGGGACTGGATTGCCCATTTGCAGTATGTTTCAGTAAAATACTTCTATGAGTGAAAAGGCATATATGACTATTCCCTTAAAGAACAAGGTTTAAATATTTTTTATTTTTTTCTATATTTGAAGCACAGTATAATCCCCAAAAATATGGTATGACCCAAAGAAATCTGATGATGGAAAAATTAGCAGTAAAGTAATAGCAGAAATGTAGGATAAATAAATGTACAGACTAGATTTCTAAGCAGAAAGTTTGAGAGGGGTAATTGAAGAGAATCGGGTCAAACTGAGTGTTAAATACTTAAGTTGTGTTTAGCGAAAAAGAAAACTGAGGTGACGTGGAGTAAAATGGTAGATAAAAGACTAGAAACATTCTTTTAGAACCATAGAGGGAGGTTTCAAATGCTGCAAGAAAGAAAAGAATCTAATTTTAGTGTAAAATGGTCAAGAATTTTCATTGAATGTAATAGAATAGAAAGGTGGATTGTGAGATTAGATGAGATTAGATCTATAGACAGTGAGGTTTCATGTGAAAATCATTCATGTTAACAATAAAGAAAAGCAGTCAAAAGGAAAAAGTAACCAAAAGTTTAAAATAGTATACATTGTGCAGATCATAACAATTGCTGTATTCAGATTATATCAGAAATTTAAAGTGATAGTGCCATGCATTGGCCCTCAGGGGAAGAGATTGAGGTGGAGAAGGATAGGAGTGAGTAATGCCTGCTACACACTCTTCCGGGCCACAGTTCAGTTCTGGGCACCGGTCCATAAAAAGGATGCCCTGGAATTAGAAAAAGTACAGAGGAGAGCCATTAAATTCATAAAGGGCCTGGAAGATCTTAGTTATGAGCAAAGAATAAATTAACTGAATTTGTTTATCCTTGAAAAAAGATGTCTAAGGGGGGACATGATTAACCTGTACAAATATATAAACGGACCATACAAAAAATATCAAGGGAAGCTATTCTGTGTTAAATCCCCTCAAAAAACAAGGAGCCACTCCCTATGACTGGAGAAAAAAAAGATTTGGTCATAAGAGGCAACAATCTCTGGAATAGCCTGCCGCAGGAGCTGGTCACAGCAAATACAGTAGATGGCTTCAAAAAGGGTTTAGATGACTTTTTAATTCAAATTAAAATTGAGGCTTATGACAATGTATAGAAATCTTGTTCTACACACCCTTTCCCTTTGGCTCAACCCCTTTTTAAAAGAAGATGGACATTGATCCAGGGATCGATATAGCAGGATTACAGGCTGGACTTGATGGACTTTTGTCTTTTTCCAACCTTAACAACTATGTAACTATGTAACATGAGCAGTGAATGGGGGGGCACAAACCTTCTTCCACTTTGGGCACACACTTGGCCTTTGGGGAATCTCCTGCTTGGTGGTCGCTGGGGTGCCCTGGATGTTAAACGAGTAGTGAGAAGCCAGGCAGAAGAACAGGAGGTGGATGAAGACCAAATCCAGGGTAGAGTCCAATAACCAGGGCGCCTTAACTGTATTAAATTAAAGTCTCTCCTTTACTCAATAGGGGCCACAGTAAACATATATGCAGTAGGCATGGTTCTCAAGTATTTCATACAGTAGGATTTTCCCAAAGACTACGTATAGGAGGTGTTTTTCATGATGACAATCCATCCTGACTCTTCTTATAGTCACTAGCAATCTTCCCAAAATGACCAAAGGTATGCAATTCCTCAATATTTCTGTGCAGTGCCAAATTGTGGGCCACAGTCCTAAATCGGATGACAAGTCTGTCTCAGAATTGTGGATGGAGCCAGAAGCAATATAACCCAAACAACAGGCAGTAAAGTCAAAAGCCTAATACGTGCATTAACTTTACAAAGGCAACAAAGGCAGAGTAACAGAATGGATGATCTTTGCTGGCAGAAGGAAAACAAAAGTCACTTGAAACAAAGGCAAAACAAAGTTCAGAGTATTACGGTATACTGGTTCAGACTTGTAGTCAGGCAGTGCAAGGTCAGAAGTCCAGACGAACTTACGGATGACAGAAAACAGAATTGTAGTCCGGCAATGCAGGGGTCAATAGTCCAGGTAATTCAGGGAGCAGGCAGAATTGTAGTCAGGCAATGCAGGGGTCAATAGTCCAGGTAATCCAGGTAGCAGGCAGAATTGTAGTCAGGCAATGCAGGGGTCAATAGTCCAGGTAATCCAGGTAGCAGGCAGACAGGCAGGGAAGATCAGGGTTAATTGGCAAAAGTCCAGTACTCAGCAGGTCAGAACAGCAGGAAGCTTCAGCAGAGGTTATCACGTATGACAACCACGCTTGGGCACTTCATGGTCAGTGAAGCTGCCCTAAATACCAGTAACCCCACCTCTGGGTGGAGACAGTAATCAGGAGGCATGCTCTCCTCCCCAATAACAAAGGGACAGGTGCACGCACGTGCGCTATAGCGCACAAGGGGAGACCTGAATGTGAGGACGAATGCAGCGGTATGCTGGCAGGTGCCTGCTCCTTCTGCAAGGTAGGCAAGAGCTGGGACCCATGGCGCTGCAGTGTGCAGACAGCGGTCTGCCACACTGCGGTGATGTCACGGACCCAATGCTGACACTAATACTTAGCAAACTTGCTTTTTCTGGCAGCTTTCACTCAAATGAATGTTATTTACTAGTGATGATGTGAAGCTGTGAAAAATTTGATTCCACAATTTTGCCGACGTTAACCAAGAAATTCAATTAGATGAATTAATTTGTCACAAATTGATGTTAATCAGGTATATCCAGGCCACTTTGCCTTAGGGTAAGGCCACACAGAGCGGCAGTACTGTAGGCGGGTTGTGGCCATGCAGCAGTGAAGAATCTCGCAGCCAATTAGCCTGCAGCTGCATTTCATTTAATAATGAAGACCGCACTGTATAGTCCTTCTTCGTTGTTAATGGCCATGCGGTACCTTTAAACAGGGACTGTTGTTGGTATGGGATTTGGCTGGTTAGTTGGGTGCACATAATGGCGGATTATAATAGGGGCGTTCGGGTCAGCAGCCCTGGGCCCAGCATCGTTGGGACACCCAACGCCGACTCGAACTCTCACATACTGTGGGCATGGGAGCACATAGTTCCCTGCCCCGCCGCTGATCACTGCCATAGGCTTCAGGTCTAGTAGGCCTGAGGCCTATACGGTAGTGAAATCCCGACGCAGGCGTGCATGATGACGTCATCGCGCGCTTGTTCCCGGATGCAGCACAGTGACATGCGCGCACCTGCAATCCTGCGCCTGGACACACATAGGTGAGTATTTAGCTTTTAGGTTTTTTTTTATGTGCCAACTATGGAGGACATGTGGGGTCACAAGAGGACATTTTAGGTTTTCGGGGGCAAATTACTATATTGGGGCTGGCTGTGTAGGGACATATTACTATATTAAGGCTGGCTGTGTGGGGGAAAATTACTATTTTGGGGCTGGCTATGTGGGGGGAAATTATTATGGGGTGTTACTATATTTGGGAAATTACTGTGTGGGGGAAATTAGTATATGGGGCAGAGTGGTAAAAATTACTATGTGGGGGAAATTACGATATGGGGCAGTGTGGTGGAAATTACTGTGTGGGGGCAAATTACTATGGGGGATTACTATGTGGGGGCAAATTACTATGTAGGGGCAGTGTTGGGCGCATTGCTATTGGGGAGGCACTGTAGGGGAATTTCTATTACAGGGACATTTTTTGGGGGGACGCTATAAAGGGATTATTACCTGGAGCACAATATAGGGCAAGGATGATCAACATGCGTCCCTCCAGCTATTGTAAAACTACAGCTCCCACCATGCCCTGCTGTAGGCTGATAGCTGGAGGCTGTCCGGGCATGTTGGGAGTTGTAGTTTTGCAACAGCTGGAGGGCCGCAGGTTGAGCATCCCTGATATAGGGAGTAATTATTACTAGGGGCAACCTAGGGGACATTATAACTGCTGTGGACACTTTAGGGATATTTGGGGTCATTAATCAAACTGGTGTACAGTAGAACTGGCTTAATTGCCCATAGCAATTCATCAGATTCCACCTTTGATTTTTGACAGCCCCTTTGGAAATCCGGTTCTAATTTACACCAGTTTGATAAATCACCCCAATTATGTCTACTAGGGTCACTATTTTTTCAGCAGTATAGTACCTGGGGCATTGGGGAGCACAACAGGCACAGTATTGGGGGTGGCAGCAAGATGAAATGGTCGGGACTCGAGGATGGGGAGGTTGATGGAAAAATTGAGAAATCTAACATGTCTGTAACAAACTCTGCAGAGACGAGATGCAGCTGAAAGAATTAGTCATGGCGGTCTGGATCAGACACAGGAGAAGAGGAAAGGTGACAGGGACAGGAGGTGTCCCTGGATGTAAGAAGTATGTGGTGCTGTATTCTCCTCCAAATATTTTTTATTATAATTATATGTATTTTAAATTTGGTGACCAAATTTTAAACATTACGATCCAATTTGGGATAATTTGGGGTATTTTTTTTGGAGATGTCATATGGCCTAGGAAGAGACAGTGGCACTCATGATGCACAGCAGCCTCTTCATACAAAAAAAAACTAAACTAAAATGGAGGGAGGGGCCTAAGTTTGGTAGGCAGCCCCGGGCCGATCATGCACTTAATCCGCCCCTGGGCGCACAATATTCATATTGCAGTTCTGGCCTGCAATATCCTGCAGGTTATTTGACAGTAAACACTGAATATTAATCAACTCTGGCATACCCATTTCTCCAACCCCAGTGCTCTCCTGCCCTGCAGGTGGGAGCTCTTCTTCTGCCATCTGCTTTTCCTTCTTTTCCATATCATCTAATATTGATGAGAATATATCATCAGGAACATCCAGCTCTTCCTCTTTCTGCATCTTCCAACTTTTCTATAACATTAAGATCAAGAAGGATGATTTGGGTGAAATAAAGCCAGAAAAAGATGAGGATGGTCATCATTAAGACCTGGCCTCCCTTAGGGGTGCAGACTGATTAGTATTGTTTAGCATGCTGGCAGTAGAATGATAAATGCTTCCATCTTATGAGTATTGAATTACATATCTTAGTTTAAAGGGAACCGGTCATCTCCGAAACACCCCCTGAACTAGAGTAATCGGTGTGTAGTGTAAGTTGTGCCGAATCCGATTATGTAAGTTTTATCTTCATACTCACTTCCATTCTCATGCTGTGCTCCCACAAACCAGCAGTAAAATGCATTGAGAGGACTCTTATTTGAGTCCTCTCCATTATGTGAATGAGCACTGGAGTCCACTGAGTGCATTTTACTACCGGTTTGTCAGAGCACAGAGTCAGAATGCAAGTGAGTATGAAGATAAAAATTACATAACCGGACTCGACATCACTTACACTATACACCACTTACTGTAGTTTGGAGGGTGTTTCAGAGCTGACAGGTTCTCTTTAAAGCTGATACAGAAAAAAATTAAATGTAAAACTGATGCAGAATAAGTGTCCCTACACTTTCCCTTGCACCCTCCAGTACTCTTCTATTGAATTCCGCTTTTGAATGCCTCTCTTCATTGAATGCTAATATATACCTTGAGCAGGATTCTGTTTTGGCTTACTTGGGAGCAGCACAGCCTAGAAACATTCTCTCTCTTGCTTGAACACTAGCAGGCTCCACTAACCAGAGGGAAATGGGACCAGCCCATAACCCTGCAAATAACACTAAGAATATAAACTATAGCATTAACCCGTGAACCAGCAGGTCTCTGCAATAGAAAGTACACTCAGAAGTTACATAGTTGTTAAAGTTGGAAAAAGACAAAAGTCTGTCAAGTCCAACCTATAATACTTCTAAACTGATCAAGGGGAAGACAAAAAAAAAATCTATGAGAGAGTAGTGTCCCCCTTGTTTTTAACTTTTCTCGATATTTTTTGTATGGTCCGTTTATATATTTGTACAGGTTAATCATGCCCCCGTTAGAAGGTTAATCATGCCCCCCCACCCCAATTTTTCAAGACTAAACAAATTCAGTTTTGCTATTATCTCATAAGCTAAGATCTTCCAGGATCTTTATGAGTTTAGTTGCTCTCCTTTCTACTTTTTCCAACTCTAGGGCATCTTTATTATGAACTAGTGCCCAGAACTAAACCCACTAATTACAGGCGAGGCCATACGAATGCTCTGTATATTAGCAATATTACATCCCTGTCCCACGAGTCCATACCTCTTTTAATACAAGACAAAAACCTGGCAGACTGGCATTGCATACTCTTATTTAGTTTATGATCTACTAATACACCCAGATCCTTCTCAACCTGTGACTCTCCCAGTTTACTCCCCCTAGGACATATGCTGCATGTAGATCATTAGCCCCAAGTGCATAACTTTATATTTATCTATATTGAACCATTTGCCAAGAGGAGACTCAAACAGTAAGTTAGTCCAAGTCAGCTTGTATCATATTAACATCTTCCATACACTGGACCATATCACAAAGTTTGGTGTCATCTGCAAAAATAGAAACAGCACTATTGATCCCACCCTCTATGTGATTAATAAATAAGTTAAATAATAGCAGACCCAGCACAGAACCTTGGGGTATAGCACTTATAACCAGGGACCATTCAAATTAGGAATCAATGACCACAACTCTTTTGATACGATCATGAAGCCAATTTTCAATCCAATTACAAATTATATTTTTTATATAATTTATTTTCTCTCTGTCCAGGCTTCTACTTGTAGAAAATAACAGCAATTGAGATTCTTATATGGTGAATGGTGTTCTGTACTCAGTACGGCAAATGACGTGTGTAAACATTTTTGGACAAACGGCAGTGGGGTGATAGGAAGAGAGAGTGTATTGGCGCTGTAGGTAGATATCTGGTGGCCATGAGTATAGGGCATGTACTCTATAAGTTTATAAGTGTCCAGGCATCTACTCATCTCCTCATAAAAACAAATCAGGTTAGTTTGACAGCTTAGATTGAAGCTGTTCAAACAACTGAAATGCCCCTTCCTTCTGAATCTGATGTAAGAATAGTACCCCTTTCTCTTCCCAAAGACAAAACCCTTCCAAATGGAATATCTTTGGTAGACTAGGATTCCGCCACAATGGAGTCACTTGTGTAAATCCTTTTAAAGACAGTAGATCCCGCAACCTGCACCATACCCTGCGTTACAAGTCAATCGTAGGTAATCCAGAAACAGAGGCATTTAAACTGCCTAATTCCAATAGATCAACAGGGGCCTTATGCCCAATAATATGAGACACTAATCTCGCTGATGAGTTCATCCCAGGAGTCTGTCCGCACCCCTTTAGGTCTTGTATTTGGGAGGCAATAAAGTATAACCAAGGATTAGGGATAGAAAGCTTACCCAAATCCTTCCTTCGCTGTAAAGTCTCTAATTTTATCCTAGCCAGTTGCTTTTGCCAAATCCAGCCTCTAAACAGGCCCTGGATCTTAGAAAAGACCCTCTGGGGGATCCATACTGTGGAGTTCAGTAGGACATGCATGAGTTTTGGCATAAGGATCATCCTGAGAAGATTACTTCTCCCCACTTCAGTCATTGGCAGTTTGCACTATGTATGAATTTTATCTACAATACTTCTTAGAAGCAGGTCTATATTATCCCTGACATAGTTACCTGTAACAGAGGATATATTAATGCCTAGATATTTAAACTGATGCGCTACTTTCTACTGCGTGGTCGATAGCGAAACATTATGGGGAATAGGATCCGGTGGAAAGAGGATGGATTTATTCCAGTTTATAGTGAGTCCCAACCTGACCCCAAATTCTAGTATAAGAGACATAAGTGGATCTAAACAGAGTTTGCAAACAAACAAACTCTTGCAAACCAAACTGTTCTGGATTAATGGGCAAAAATTCTCACAGACACTCTCCAATATCTTGCAGAAAAGCTTCCTAAAGGACAAGATACTATAAGATAATGGTTAGTTACAGCTAAAGCAATACTGCAATAATGCCATTTTTACACTTGTGTTATTAATCTACTTCTAAATGAAATAGACGAGGCGGCAAAACATAATGAGGTTGTTATTATGGGGGATTTCAACTACCCAGATATAGACTGGGAAACTGAAACCTGTATATCTCATAAAGGAAACAGGTTCTTGGAAATAACCAAAGACAATTACCTTTCCCAACTGGTTCAGGACCCGACTAGAGTGACGGCCATACTGGACTTAGTATTAACCAATAGACCTGACAGAACAACAGATGTGCAGGTTGGGGGACACCTGGGAAATAGTGACCATAATATAATAACCTTCAAATTGTCATTCATAAGAGCGTTTCTTCAGGGAGGAACAAAAATACCAAACTTCAAAAAAGCTAAATTTAGTCAACTAAGAGAGGCCATAGGCCTAACTAACTGGGACAAAGTCCTCAAAAATAAAAATACAGCCACAAAATGGCATAATTTTAAAAGCATCCTAATATCTAATTGTTAGAGGTACATACCTTATGGGAATAAAATGTTAAGGAACAAGAAAAAAAACTATGTAGATAAACAGAACTGTAAAGAAAGCAATAAATGACAAACAGAAAGCATTTAAATCACTAAAACAGGAGGGGAGCGAGGAAGCATTGAAAAACTATAAGGAAAAAAATAGAATATGTAAAAGACAAATAAAAACAGCCAAACTAGAGACCGAGAGATTAATCGCCAAAGAGAGTAAAACTAACCCTAAAATGTTCTTTAATTATATAAATGGTAAAAAGTATAAACCTGAAGGTGTCGGCCCCTTACAGAGTAATGAGGGAGGAGTTGCAGAGAGCGATGAGGAGAAAGCAAAGCTACTAAATATCTTTTTCTCCACTGTATTCACTGAGGAAAATAATCTGTCAGATAAAATGCAGAATATAAAAGTAAATTCCCCTTTAAAAGTGCCCTGTCTGACCCAGGAAGAAGTAGAGTGGCGTCTTTAAAAGATTAAAATAGACAAATCGCCAGGACCGGATGGCATACACCCCCGTATCCTAAGAGAATTAAGTAATGTCATCGCCAGACCCTTATTTCTGATATTTAAGGACTCTATACTGACAGGGAGTGTTCCACAGGATTGGTGCATAGCAAATGTGGTCCCAATATTCAAAAAGGGTCCAAAAACAGAGCCTGAAAACTATAGGCCGGTAAGTTTAACATCTGTTGTGGGTAAACTGTTTGAAGGTTTTCTAAGAGATGCTATCTTGGAGTTCCTCAATGAAAATAAGCAAATAACTCCATATCAGCATGGCTTCATGAGGGATCGGTCATGTCAAACTAATTTAATCAGTTTCTATGAGGAGGTAAGTTCTACACTGGACCGCGGCGAATCAATGGATGTCGTATATCTGGACTTCTCCAAAGCATTTGACACGGTACCACATATAAGGTTAGTATATAAAATGAGAATGCTTGGCCTGGGAGAAAATGTCTGTATGTGGGTAAGTAACTGGCTCAGTGATAGAAAACAGAGGGTGGTTATTAATGGCACATATTCAGATTGGGTCAATGTCACTAGTGGGGTACCACAGGGGTCAGTATTGGGCCCTATTCTCTTCTATATATTAATTAATGATCTTGTAGAAGGCTTGCACAGTAAAATATCAATTTTTGCAGATGACACTAAACTGTGTAAAGTAATTAACACATAAGAAGACAGTACACTGCTACAGATGGATCTGGATAGACTGGAGGCTTGGGCAGAGAAGTGGCAGATGAGGTTTAACACTGACAATTGTAAGGTTATGCATATGGGAAGGAATAATGCAAGTCACCAGTACATACTAAATGGTAAAATATTGGGTAACTCTGACATGGAAAAGGACCTAGGAATTTTAGTGAACAGCAAACTAAGCTGTAGAAACCAATGTCAGACAGCTGCTGCCAAGGCCAATAAGATAATGGGTTGCATCAAAAGAGGCATAGATGCCCGTGATGAGAACATAGTCCTGCCACTTTACAAATCACTAGTCAGACCACACATGGAGTACTGTGTACAGTTCTGGGCTTCTGTGAACAAGGCAGACATAGCATAGCTGGAGAGGGTTCAGAGGAGGGCAACTAAAGTAATAACTGGAATGGGTGGACTACAGTACCCAGAAAGATTATCAAAATGAGGGTTATTCACTTTAGAAAAAAGACGACTGAAGGGAGATCTAATAACCATGTATAAATATATCAGGGGTCAGTACAGAGATCTGTCCCATTATCTATTTATCCTCAGGACTGTGACGAGGAGACATCCTCTGCGTCTGGAGGAAAGAAGGTTTGTACGCAAACATAGAAGAGGATTCTTTACAGTAAGTGCAGTCAGACTATGGAACTCTCTGCCTTAGGAGGTGGTGATGGTAAGTTCACTAAAAGAGTTCAAGAGAGGCCTGGATGTATTTGTGGGGGGAATAATATTACAGGTTATAGTTACTAGAGATGAGTCGTTGATCCAGGGAGTAATTCTGATTGAGTCGGGAAGGAATTTTTTTCCCTAAAGTGGGGAAAATTGGCTTCTACCTCACAGGGGTTTTTTGCCTTCCTCTGGATCAACTTGTAGGAAAACAGGCCAAACTGGATGGACAGATGTCTTTTTTTGGCCTTATAAACTATGTTACTATTTTACTATGTTACTATGTAAACTTATTGCATAGCCATGCAAGATAATGGGTAGTTCCAACAAAAACAATTATGCAAAAACAACATTTTTATACCTGTGTTATTAAACACGTTGCATATTACTGCATGAAAATGGGTAGTTACAGCAAAAGCAATAATGTAATAACATTTTTTATACCCGTGTTATTAAACTAGCTGCATATTACTGTAGTTACAAGAGCAATGCTGCAATAATGCCTTTTTTTGTATGTCAATAATTAGCACACACTACTATTATAGTATAACAAATACACCTTTATTAGTACGTAACACAAAATATAAAATCACTAAAATCAATGGCGGTGGTATACACAGAGAACACTATATGGAACGCTCATTGGATAATAAGTCGGGTTGTATAAAGGTAAATATAGGTAAGACTACTACAGGATAGTAAAAGTACTGTACAACCAATATATTCAATATTATATAATACAAGTGCCTTTCTAAAATTCAGTAAACAGTCTCATCCATACCAATTAATAAAAGGGTATAATACCGACCAGTGTAGCCTCCAGCCCCGACGCGCGTTTCGCTATCGCTTCCTCAGGGGGACACACCCACTTATTATCCAGTGAGCATTCTATGTAGTGTTCCATGTAGTGTTCTCTGTGTATATCACCGCCATTGATTTTAGTGATTTTATATTTTACGTTATGTACTAATAAAGGTGTATTTTTTATACTATAATTGTAGTGTGTGCTAATTATTAGCGTTATTAGATGTTTGAAACACACACTATGCTACAGTGGGTGCCCTAAGTGTATTATTGGTGTGACTTTTTTATATGTGTTATATTGAACACATTTTATTTATACTACAGAAAATGTGTGTATTACTGAAAAATACTGTGTAGTTCAAATACATTTTATTGAAAAAATTGATTTTTATACCCATAATAGTGAATGCATTACTGAAAAAAACACATATCACTGCCAAAAAAGGACATTTAAAAATAAAACAAAGTATATAAGTAAAGTAAATAGAGGAGAGCCAAATCCCAACTATTGAGTGGGACAAAAGGGCAGTAAATACCACTTGGAGGGAAATGAGCCGAAAGCAGGCGCAGGTGTTTGATAGATAGGCAACACCGCGCTGGTATATAATCTGTCGGTTCATGTCCCTAATATCCAGTGGTGATCATATGAACGCAGAGGGAGACAGCTGCCACACACTTATCGCCAGGCCACTGCTCCGTGTCACATAAAGTGACACCTACAGTATGTATGGTACAGGGCATTGTGACACCTATGTATGGTACAGGGCGTTGTGCAGCACGCTGAGCCCCACCAATCCCCCTCAGTAGCGGACACACTGGTGTTATTCAAGAACATACACCGGGACAATGAACCGTATTGCGCACTCCTGAATTTCCTAATCTGTGTCCCTGAGTATTTGAAAATAAACCGACGTGCCTAGCGCTATGTAATTCCTGTATAGTGCCCTGATGCTCAACGCATTTCGCCCTGCTTTTCAGGGCTCCTCAGGAGCTACAACCGCAAACAGAGAGACAGACAACACAAAAAGCCGCATGCTCCTGGTGGTGGAGCGACGGCATCCGGCGCTGTAATGGGCGTGAGGCGGCCTCAGCTCATGGCTTCTTGAAAAGGCAAAAAAAATCCTCCCCTCAATCTGGGTGCTTACCTCCGCTAGTAGCCAATAGGAGACGGAGGGGTGCAGCCTGCCCAAGAGAACACCGCCTCCTCATACTGATGCAAGAAGATTGACAGAAGGTCCTGCACCCTTTTCAATGGGATTAAAGTCGCTGTAAATATAGTCGCTGAAATCAGCCGTAAGAAAGAAGAACACTTGTACAAACTAGGACCTGAGAACCGCCCAAGGGGCAATATATAACCATGGAGGGCACATGCAATAATGCACACATAATGTCCGAACGGTAGGATATCCCCTTATGACAGAAACAAAGCCCCAGAATCATTTCAATATGAGCCCCTAAAGGCAATATGGGGACCCCTAGAGTGATGACAAGTATGAGGAGCCCCAGGCTTTTTGTATCAGGTCAGTATGTATCACTATATACACTCAGTGGATCGGCAAGGATACATAATTACCTGACAAAAAAATTAAAAAATAAAAATAAATTATTTTTCTCTTTTTTTTTCTTCCTTTTCTTTCTCCCCTTCCTCTTTCTTTTTATGTCACCAGTATGACGATGTCACCAGGGCACACTAGTGAGTCATGTCAGTATGTGCAGGAAATAATAGCTGAGATCATGCCAGGTACACAGTATCCATAGATAAAGATACCTGGGATCACCTACAATACAGTGTTGATCCCAAATCTCCAGAGGTGTAATAGCTGGGGGCGAACTACAAAAAACATGCATAGGAGATATGTTCATTCAAGTCCTCAGGACACACCGTTCGGAGCCTGAAGGTCCAGTACGCCTCCTTTTCTAGAAGTTTTCTGTCAAAATTACCCCCTCTGGGTGACCTCCGCACCACCTCCACACCCTGAAATTGGATGGCTCTAGACTGGTTGGGGTCACATGCAGTCACATGGTGTGCCACTGGATTGTCCGAGCCTTTGCGTACATCACTTAAATGCTCCCCAGTCCGTCAGCTGAATTCCCTCAGGGTCTTCCCGACATATTGTTTGCCGCACATACAGGTGATCAAATACACCAGCGCAGTTGTATGGCAATTAATGAGGGAGCGAATGTGAAAAACCTCGCCAGTGGAGGTGCTTTTGAATGTATTGCCCCACTTGATGGACGAGTAGGCAATGCAACCCTCACAGCCAAAGGTTCCCGTGAGGCCATGTCCCAACCATGTGCCTGCGGAACCTGAGGAAGACTGGTAAAAACGGTGTACCAGTCTGTCTCGTAAATTGCCGCCCCTACGGTAGGTAATTAAGGGGCGTTTGCCTACCAGGTGTCCAACATCAGGGTCCGCACGGAGAATACCCCAGTAACGCTGCAGTAGGTCACAGATCTCCCTATGCACATCATCAAAGGTGGCAATGATCCGTGCCGTATTTTCTGCTGGCTTACGAGCCTTTGGGTCCAGCAGCTCCTCCCTATTGACTGCCAGGAAATGGTGAAACGCATCAATGAGAACTCGCTGTGGGTACCCCCTGTCTTGGAATCTAGACTGGAGATCCCGAGCTGCCCCCCTGAAGTCAGGTAGTGAGGAGCAATTCCTCCGTAAGCGAAGATATTGCCCCTTAGTTATACAACATTTTAACAGGACAGGATGGCAGCTCTCCCATTGTAGGAGGCTATTGGTCGTCGTCTCCTTCCTGTACAACCGTGTGCCCAACAGGCTGTCCTGTCCTTTGTAAATGGTCAGGTCCAAAAACGTGATAGTAGAGGGGTGAATATTAGATGTAAATCGCAGACCGAGGTAATTGATATTGAGGAATGTGACAAAAGCATCAAAATCCTCTCTGC
Source organism: Rhinella marina (assembly GCA_900303285.1). Classification (NCBI taxonomy): domain Eukaryota; kingdom Metazoa; phylum Chordata; class Amphibia; order Anura; family Bufonidae; genus Rhinella; species Rhinella marina. Next base: position 24,987 of record ONZH01005546.1, read on the forward strand.
TGCCAGACCAAAGAATCAGGATGTCATCTATGAATCGTGCACATACATGGATATATGCTGTCAGGGGCGGACACAGACAGCAGAGGGCCCCTGTGCAAAGAATGTGTCTGGGCCCCCCCACCTTTCCACAAGCCCTAACCTATGGTGTCCTAACATTTCATACAGCAATACAAAACTTACAAAACATACAGGGTAAAGCTACTTTTACACATGCAGAGCTATGCTCCGGCAGAGAATGCCGGACACAAACTCAGGCATGCAGTGGTTTGAGTCCCGGTAATTCTCGGCATTTTTGCCAGATTGTGACCGGATCTCTGCCGGACCCCATTATAGTTAATGGGGCCGGTGAGCATTCTGCATTCAAAAGTGCCAGAGCCGATGAATTCTGGCAGGCTGTTCTCTGTTGGGACAGCCTGCCAGAATTACTAACTCAGATGTGAAAGTAGCCTAATACAGCGCCACATACCTCTTACATCCAGTGATGCCTCCTTAGATGTAGATGTTTTCTGTCCTCATCTTCTCCTTTCAGACCAGACCACCATGATGATTTCTTTCAGCCATCTCTTCTCTCTGCAGAGTATGACAGAAATCTTAGTTTCCTACTTTTCCATCATTCTCCCACCATCTTGAACATCCTATCCTGCCACCCCCAATACTATACTATACATCTCCCCAAAACTATACTATTCAATCCTCCTGCAAATACTAGTTACACACAGATACTACCACAGTCAGTTATTATTGGCACACGGTGCTCTAAAAATTAACTGCGCCCAGGAAATTGTGCCCTTGACACTAATAGTGCAAACATATTGTCCCCTAAAATAACTCTGCTAAGCTGATACCGTGACAGGGTGCCCCCATAGTAATAGTGATCCCCAAAGTCCCAATAGAAATGATTAGTGCCACCAGTAGAGCCAATGTCCCCATAATGCCCTCATAACCTGTGCCAATACCCCCTACTTTGTGCCCAAAAAATCCTCTTAGTGCCCCCTGTTGAGCAACATAGTGCCCTATAATTTGCACCAGTATAAAATACTCCTATATAGTGCCCCCATAGTGCTCCTCCCCTTGTCCCCATGGTGCCTGACATAATGTGCGAGTATAAAATGCCCCCATAATGTGTGCTAGTATAATGCCCTGTATAATGACCCCAATAGTGCTCCTCTCCTCCCCTTCTCCATAGTGTCCTCCATGTATGCCAGTATATAAGATAGGGCACCTATACTGCTCCTCCTCCTCCACAGTGCCACCATGTGTGCCAGTGTATAAGATAGGGCCCCCAGTAGATGCCTCCATAGTGAATCCCCCTTCTCCATAGTGCCCCTAATGCGTGCCAGTATATAAGATAGGGCCTCCATAGTGCCCCTAATGTGTGCCAGTATATAAGATACGGCCTCCATAATGCCCCTAATGTGTGCCAGTATATAGGATATGGCCCCCATAGTGCCCCCTATGTGTGCCAGAATATGAAATAGTGCCCCCATAGTTCTCTTCCACCTCCATAGTGCCCCTATGTGTGCCAGTATATAAAATAGTGCACCCCATAGTACTTCTCCCCCTCCATGTGTGCCAGTATATATATAAGGCCCCCATAGTGCTCCTCCTCCTCCATAGAGCCCCCTCATGTTTGCCAGTACATAAAATAGTGCCCCCCATAGTGCTCCTACCCCTCCATAGTGCCCCCACTATGTGCCAATATATAAAATAGTGCCCCTCATATTGCTCCTCCCCCTCCATAGTGGCCCCACTATGTGACAATATATAAAATAGTTCCCCCTATAGTGCTCCTCCCCCTCCATAGTGGCCCCATTATGTGCTAATATATAAAATAGTGCCCCCAATAGTGCTCCTCCCCCTTCATAGTGGCCCCACTATGTGCCAATATATAAAATAAAAAAATAGTGCTCTTCCAGCTCCATAGTGCCCCCACTATGTGCCAGGGCCCTTGGCACAGCGTAAATGAAAAAAAACAAAAAAACACTAATACTTACCTCCATGAGCCTGTCAGCGATGCAATGCAGGCCTCTTCCAGCCTGTGTTCAGCACTGTACGGCTGAGGACAGCTATACAGATGAATATAGAGATGAGCGCTTCCACAATGGAAGCGCTCATCTCTTCCTACCACCGGCAAGAAGGGCCCCCCTCCGGCCCTGGGCCCCTGTCCGCCCCTGTATTCTGTCCAAGTATGGGCTTCCTCTGAGAACACAATATTGCGTTCCCACCAGCCCATCCAACTTCTTAATGATGTCCATAGAATCCCTGTTGTAGGAAGGGAGGGATAGGACAAATGGCCTGAGGATGGTGTCTACGTACACGCTAATGATTTGCATGAGGCTTTCTGTGCCAGACACGATCGGCCTATCCTTCAGAGGGTCAAGGCCTTTGTGCACTTTTGGTAGAGAGTAAAAGCACAGCATTTGAGGATGTACGGGGAATAAAAAATAAAACTCAGATTTATTAATTGGATCAACACTGTATTATAGGTGATCCCAGGTATCTTTATCTATGGATACTATGTACCTGGCATGATCCCAGCTAATTTTTCCTGCACATACTGACCTGACTCACTAGTGTGCCCTGGTGACATCGACATACTGGTGACATAAAGGGGGAAAGGGGAAGGGGAGAAAGAAAAGGATGAAAAAAAAAGAGAAAAATATTTTTTTTTTATTTTTCTTTTCTTTTTTTTTGTCAGGTAATTATGTAGCCTTGCCGATCCACTGAGTATATATAGTGATACATACTGACCCCCAAGCCTGGGGCTCCTCATACTTGTCATCACTCTGGGGGTCCCCATATTGCCTTTAGGAGCTCATATTGAATTAATGCTGGGGCTTTGCTTCTGTCATAAGGGGATATCCTACCATTCAGACATTATGCGTGCATTATTGCATGTGCCCTCCACGATTATATATTGCCCCTTGGGCGGTTCTCAGGCCATAGTTTGTACAAGTGTTCTTCTTTCTTACGGCTGATTTCATCTATATCGCCAATATTTACTGTGACTTTAATCCCATTGAAAAGGGTGCAGGACCTTCTGTCAATCTTCTTGCATCAGTATGAGGAGGCGGTGTTCTCTTGGGCAGGCCGCGCCCCTCCATCTCTTATTGGCTACTAGCGGAGGTCAGCACCCAGATTGAGGGGAGGAGTTTTTTGCCTTTTTAAGAAGCCATGAGCTGCGGCCGTCTCACGTCCATTACAGCGCCGGATGCCGTTGCTCCACCACCAGGAGCATGCGGCTTTTTGTGTTGTCTGTCTTCTCTGTTTGCGGTCCCAGCTCCTGAGAAGCCCTGATAAGCGGGGCGAAACGCATTGAGCATCAGGGGACTAGACAGGAATTACATAGCGCTAGGCACGTCAGTTTATTTTCATCTACTCAGTTAGGGAAACAGATTAGGGAATGCAGGAGTGCGCAATATGGTGCATTGTCCCGGTGTATGTACTTGAATAACACCAGTGTGTCCGCTACTGAGGGGGATTGGTGGGGCTCAGCGTGCTGCACAACGCCCTGTACCATACATAGGTGTCACAACGCCCTATACCATACATAGGTGTCACTTTATGTGACACAGTGCAGTGGCCTGGCGTTTAGTGTGTGGCAGCTGTCTCCCTCTGCGTTCATATGATCACCACTGGATATTAGGGACATGAACCGATAGATTATATACCAGCGTGGTGTCGCCTATCTACCAAACACCTGTGCCTGCTTTCGGCTTATTTCCCTCCAAGTGGTGTTTACTGCCTTTTGTCCCACTCAATAGTTGGGATTTGGCTCTCCTCTATTTACTTTTTAACACAGTATATCAGTAATAAAGACTTGTTTTGTTTTTAAACATCCTTTTTTGGCAGTGATATGTGTATTTAGCTTAGTGGGCGTATACCTACCTTTCAGGGTTGCCAACCGTCCAGAAATTTCTGGACAGTCCGTAAAAATCTGTGACATTTTTCATCTGTCCATGAAAAAAAATAGATGTGTCCGTGATTTTTTTTGAGGCTGGCAGTTCTTGACTAGATTATTTTGGTGGTAATTATCATCATTTTAAAGCTCACCGTAAATGCTGATAATGAGCTCTGATCAGAATATTGAGCGATAAACATGTATTCCTTATAATCTATCATTTATTACAGTTTTCTAGTTTGTCCATAAACATTGTTGGCCGTCAGTGATTTTGGAATAAGTTGTCCAGAAAAAATAAAAATTCTGGTTGGCAACCCTGCTACCTTTACCTTTTGCAGTGGTTTCATTACTTAACCCTTTCACGACCGGAGGTTTTTTCGGTTCTGCATTTTCGTTTTGCGCTCCCTGCCTTCAAACAGCCATAACTCTTTTATTTTTCTGTTCACATAGCTGTATGAGGGCTTGTTGTTTGCGGGACAAGTTGTACTTTCCAACGCCACCATTTAATATTGCATACGGTGTAGTGGGAAGCGGGAAAAAAATTCCAAACCGGGTGAAATTGCAAAGAAAACGCTATTCCGCTACAGTTCTACGGGTTTCTTATTTACAGCATTCGATGTGCATTAAAACTGATCCATTACTTTCATTCTACTGGTCAGTACGAATCCGGCAATACCTAATATGTATAGTTTTTCCTGCGTTTAGATGGTGATAAAATAATTAGAAAGTTGCCCTTTTTTTTTTTTTTTCCCTTGTCATATATTGACCCCTATAACTTTTTGGTATTTATGTGTACAGAGCTGTATGGGGGCTCATTTTTTGCGGGGCGGTCTGAAGTTTTTATTGATACCATTCTGGGGTGTGTATGACTTTTTGATCACTTTTTATTTAATTTTTTTTAGAAAAAAAAGGGACAAAAAACTGCGAATCGCCATTTGGACGCTTTTTTTCCGCCACACAATTCGCCGTATTGAAATTTTTTTTTTATATTTTAAAAGTACGGGCGTTTTCGGTCACGGTGATACCCATGATGTCTATATTTATTGTTATTTAGGTATTTATTTTTTACTTATACGGAAAGGGGGGTGATTTGAACTTTTATATCTTTTTTATTTTTTATATATTTTTTAACATTTTTTTTAATTTTTCTGTGATATTTTAAAGCTCAAATATCATCTGATCTATTGTGTTTTGTTTTTTTTCTTTATGAGCAATCATGGATTTACTAGATGCAGTTAAAACCATGAATTGCTCATTTCTTATCCTGGCCTGCCATCTAGTGGCCAGAATAAGAATTGCAGTTTGAAAACTGTAATCCTCACCAGCGAGGATTACAGTTTTCATATGGTGTACAGACACCCCGATTGGCCAATCGGGGCGTCTGTACACCACCCGGAAGCGTGGGCTTCCGGGTTCAGACGCATCCTGATGCCGTGATCACGTGTGATCACGGCATCAGAAGGCCCTGGAAGTCTCCGCAGACGGAGGTAAGATGCGGCAAGTCTCTGCTGTTAGAAACAGCAGAGACTTGCCGGCCATGACGCCCGCCGCACCCGCGAGCGGGCGTCATGTCCCCGCACCGCCCGCGCGCCGTACATGTACGGCGGCGGTCAGGAAGGGGTTAAAAAACACACATTTTACTGAGAAAACTGCATTGTTACCAAAGTAAATTCCCAATGTCAGTGGGCAATGTGTTTGTAGAAGGGGAGAGATGTTTAATTGTGCTTCTGTGTTTAACCATTTCAGCTCAGGAGGTTTTTATCATTCATCATTTTTTTGTTTTATCAGTTTTTCCCTCCCATTCACATAGCCATATGAGGATGGGACAAGTTGCACTTTCTAATTCCATCATTTAATATAGCTTACAATGTAGTGGGGAGCTGGGAAAAAAATCCAAATGGGGTGAACTTGGCAAAAAATGTAATTACACCACATTATGGGTTTTTTTCCACGATACTCACTATGCGGTATAACTCACCAGTTACTTTCATTCTTCTCTAGGACAGTATGATTATGGCAATACCACATTTGTATAAGTTTTTTTTTTTTTTGCATTTTAGTACTGAGAAAGAAAAACCTTGAAAAAAATATTTTTTTCTTTTCATTGCCATATTCTGACCCCAATAACTTTTTTGTAGTTATGTGTACAGAGCTGTGAAGGGGCTCATTTTTTGGAGAGTGATCTGTACTTTTCATTGTTGGTACCATTTTAAGATGTGTATTACTTTTTGATCACTTCTTATTTAATTTTTTATGGGAGGTGAAGTACCAAAAAATGGTGAATCAACCTTTTTAATTTTTTTTTCTCCAATTTTGACATTTGCATATGGGATAAATATTATTTATTTAAATAGTGCAGGTGAGTTTTGCACATAGTGATGCCCATGATGTGTATTTTTTCATTGTTTACTTATTTTTATTTACATTGTGGGAGGAAAGGGGGATGATTTGAATTTTTATAAATTAAAAAAAAAACATTTTTTTAAACTTTTTTTTATAGTTCCCATGGGAAACTATAACAAGCAATCATAGCATTGGAGTGTATGATAAATACACTGTGTTCCTATGGAGCTCCATAGGAACTAATGTGCAGTAACCTCTTGTCATTCAGGAGGACAGAAAGTGCCACACACTGCATTTGGCTCCCCGGGAAAGGGGGCGGGAGCACACTCAGAAGTACTTGCTTCCGGGTTTTTACTTGTTCAGATTCCATGGTCACGTTTGACCACAGCATCTGAAGGGTTAAAAGTCCACGATCGGTGTTACTGTTGTTTAAAATAGCAGGCACTTAGTGGCTATGGTGCCCGCTCTTTTTGCGAGTGGGTGCCATCTTTACAGTGCCAGCCAGCACCGTACATGTATGGAACTGGTCATGAAAGGGTTAAATTATAGAAAGAACACTTGTATTTTTGCTAGTACTGTTTAATAATCTGTGTACAAAACTCATGATTTTTTATTTATAGACCTCATAATAAAATGTCTGAATAACAGAATACTACAAAATGAAAGACTCAGGCTTTGTTATCTGAGAGTTAGAATGTCAGTGGTTGCAGCACCAGCCAAATGGCCAGTAATAGTAGTAGGACACAGTTCTCCTTGGCTTCCAATAGATAACACATTATTAAGGGAAAAAAAGGACTCTTCTGAGTCTGACACTATGGGGCTTAAAGGG
>ONZH01005547.1:0-19751 GCA_900303285.1 Rhinella marina
ACTATAATACTGCCTCCTATGTACAAGAATATATCTACTATAATACTGCTCCTATGTACAAGAATATAACTACTATATAATACTGCCTATGTAACAAGAATATAACTACTATAATACTGCTCCTATGTACAAGAATATAACTACTATAATACTGTTACCTCTATGTACAAGAATATAACTACTATAATACTGCTCCTATGTACAAGAATATAACTACTATAATACTGCTCTATGTACAATACTGCTCCTAATGTACAAGAATATAACTACTATAATACTGCCTCCTATGTACAAAGAATATAACTACTATAATACTGCTCCTATGTACAAAGAATATAAACTACTAATAAATACTGCTCCTATGTACAAGAATATAACTACTATAATACTGCTCCTATGTACAAGAATATAACTACTACTATAATACTGCTCCTATGTACAAGAATATAACTACTATAATACTGCTCCTATGTACAAAGAATATAACTACTATAATACTGCTCCTATGTACAAGAATATAACTACTATAATACTGCTGCCTATGTACAAGAATATAACTACTATAATACTGCCCTATGTACAAGAATATAACTACTCTATAATATCTGCTCCTATGTACAAGAATATAACTACTATAATACTGCTCCTATGTACATAAGAATATAACTACTATAATACTGCTCCTATGTACAAGAATATAACTACTATAATACTGCTCCTATGTACAAGAATATAACTACTATAATACTGCTCTCTATGTACAAGAATATAACTACTATAATACTGCTCCTATGTACAAGAATATAACTACTATAAATAACTACTGCTCTATGTACAAGAATATAACTACTATAATACTGCTCCTATGTACAAGAATATAACTACTATAATACTGCTCCTATGTACAAGAATATAACTACTATAATACTGCTCCTATGTACAAGAATATAACTACTATATATACTGCCCTCCTATGTACAAGAAATATAACTACTATAATACTGCTCCTATGTACAAGAATATAACTACTATAATACTGCTCCTATGTACAAGAATATAACTACTATAATACTGCTCCTATGTACAAGAATATAACTACTATAATACTGCTCCTATGTACAAGAATATAACTACTATATAATACTGCTCCTATGTACAAGAATATAACTACTATAATACTGCTCCTATGTACAAGAATATAACTACTATAATACTGCTCCTATGTACAAGAATATAACTACTATAATACTGCTCCTATGTACAAGAATATAACTTACTATAATACTGCTCCTATGTACAAGAATATAACTACTATAATACTGCTCCTATGTACAAGAATATAAACTACTATAAAATACTGCTTCCTATGTACAAGAATATAACTACTATATATACTGGCTCCTATGTACAAGAATTAACTACTATATTACTGCTCCTATGTACAAGAATATAACTACTATAAATACTGCTCCTATGTACAAGAATATAACTACTATAATACTGCTCCTATGTACAAGAATATAACTACTATAATACTGCTCCTATGTACAAGAATATAACCTACTATAATACTTCTGCTCCTATGTACAAGAATATAACTACTATAAACACACTACTCCTATGTACAAGAAATATAACTACTATAATACTGCCTCCTATGTACAAGAATATAACTACTATAATACTGCTCCTATGTACAAGAATATAACTACTATAATACTGCTCTATGTCCACATGAATATAACTACTATAATACTGCTCCTATGTACAAGAATATAAACTACTATAAATACTGCTCCTATGTACAAGAATATAACTACTATAATACTGCTCCTATGTACAAGAATATAACTACTATAATACTGCTACTATATACTGCTATATGTACAAGAAATATAACTAACTATAATATGCTCCTATGTACAGAGAATATAGACTACTATAATACTGCTCCTATATACAAGAATAACTACTATAATACTGCTCCTATGTACAAGAATATAACTACTATAATACTGCTCCTATGTATACAAGAATATAACTACTATAATACTGCTGCTCCTATGTACAAGAATATAACTACTATAATTACTGCTCCTATGTACAAGAATATACTGCTATATAATACTGCTCCTATGTACAAGAATATAACTACTATAATACTGCTCCTATGTACAAGAATATAACTACTATAATACTGCTCCTATGTACAAGCAATAGAATATAACTAAACTACTATAATACTGCTCCTATGTACAAGAATATAACTACTATAATACTGCTCCTATATACAGAATATAACTACTATAATACTGCTCCTATGTACAAGAATATAACTACTATAATACTGCTCCTATGTACAAGAATATAACTACTATAATACTGCCTCCTATGTACAAGAATATAACTACTATAATACTGCTCCTATGTACAAGAATATAACTACTATAATACTGCTCCTATGTACAAGAATATAACTACTATATAATACTGCTCCTATGTACAAGAATATAACTACTATAATACTGCTCCTATGTACAAGAATATAACTACTATAATACTGCTCCTATGTACAAGAATATAACTATTATAATACTGCTCCTATGTACAGAATATAACTACTATAATACTGCCTCCTATGTACAAGAATATAACTACTATAATACTGCTCCTATGTACAAGAATATAACTACTATAATACTGCTCCTATGTACAAGAATATATCTACTATAATACTGCTCCTATGTACAAGAATATAACTACTATAATACTGCTCCTATGTACAGAATATAACTACTATAATACTGCCTCCTATGTACAAGAATATAACTACTATAATACTGCCTCCTATGTACAATAAATATAACTACTATAATACTGCTCCTATGTACAAGAATATAATACTATAATACTGCTCCTATGTACAAGAATATAACTACTATAATACTACCTCCTATGTACAAGAATATAACTACTATAATACTGCTCTATGTACAAGAATATAACTACTATAATACTGCTCCTATGTACAAGAATATAACTACTATAATACTACTGCTCCTATGTACAAGAATATAACTACTATAATACTGCTCCTATGTACAAGAATATAACTACTATAATACTACCTCCTATGTACAAGAATATATACTACTATAATACTGCTCCTATGTACAAGAATATAACTACTATAATACTGTCTCCTATGTACAAGAATATAACTACTATAATACTGCTCCCTATGTACAAGAATATAACTACTATAATACTGCTCCTATGTACAAGAATATAACTACTATAATACTGCTCCTATGTACAAGAATATAACTACTATAATCTGCTCCTATGTACAAGAATATAACTACTATAATACTGCTCCTATGTACAAGAATATAACTACTATAATACTGCTCCTATGTACAAGAATATAACTACTATAATACTGCTCCTATGTACAAGATAAACTACTATAATACTGCTCCTATGTACAAGAATATAAACTACTATAATACTGCTCTCCTATGTACAAGAATATAACTACTATAATACTGCTCCTATGTACAAGAATATAACTACTATAATACTACTGCTCCTATGTACAAGAATATAACTACTATAATACTGCTCCTATGTACAAGAATATAACTACTATAATACTGCTCCTATGTACAAGAATATAACTACTATAATACTGCTATATATACAAGAATCTAACTACTATATACTGCTCCTATGTACAAGAATATAACTACTATAATACTGCTCCTATGTACAACAATATAACTACTATAATACTGCCTCCTATGTACAAGAATATAACTTACTATAATACTGCTCCTATGTACAAGAATATAACTACTATAATACTACCCTATGTACAAGAATATATACTACTATAATACTGCTCCTATGTACAAGAATATAACTACTATAATACTGCCTCCTATGTACAAGAATATAACTACTATAATACTGCTCCTATGTACAAGAATATAACTACTCATAATACTGCTCCTATGTACAAGGAATATAGCTACTATAATACTGCTCCTATGTAAGGAATATAAACTATTATAATACTGCTCCTATGTACAAGAATATAAACTACTATAATAGTGCTCCTATGTACAAGAATATAACTACTATTAATACTGCTCCTATGTACAAGAATATAACTACTATAATACTGCTCCTTGTACAAGAATATATCTACTATAATACTGCTCCTATGTACAAGAATATAACTACTATAATACTTCTCCTATGTACAAGAATATAACTACTATAATACTGCTCCTATGTACAAGAATATAACTACTATAATACTGCCTCCTATGTACAAGAATATAACTACTATATACTGCTCCTATGTACAAGAATATAACTACTATAATACTGCTCCTATGTACAAGAATATATTCTACTATAATACTACCCTCCTAAGTACAAGAATATAACTACTATAATACTGCTCTATGTACAAGAATATAACTACTATAATACCTCTCCTATGTACAAGAATATAACTACTATAATACTGCTCCTATGTACAAGAATATAACTACTATAATACTGCTCCTATGTACAAGAATATAACTATACTATAATACTACTGCTCCTATGTACAAGAATATAACTACTATAATACTGCTCCTATGTAACAAGAATATAACTACTATAATACTGCTCCTATGTACAAGAATATAACTACTATAATTCTGCTCCTATGTACAAGAATATAATACTATAATACTGCTCCTATGTACAAGAATATATCTACTATAATACTGCTCCTATGTACAAGAATATAACTACTATAATACTGCTACTATATACAAGAAATACTATACTACTATAATACTGCCTCCTATGTACAAGAATATAACTACTATAATACTGCTCCTATGTACAAGAATATAACTACTATAAATACTGCTCCTATGTACAAGAATATAACTACTATATACTACATAATATACTACTATACTACCTCCTAAGTACAAGAATATAACTACTATAATTACTGCTCTATGTACAAGAATATAAACTACTATAATACTGCTCCTATGTACAAGAATATAACTACTATAATTCTGCTCCTATGTACAAGAATATAACTATTGTAATACTGCTCCTATGTACAAGAATATATCTACTATAATACTGCTCCTATGTCCAAGAATATAACTACTATAATACTGCTACTATATACAAGAATCTAACTACTATAATACTGCTCCTATGTACAAGAATATAACTACTATAATACTGACTCCTATATACAACAATATAACTACTATAATACTGCCTCCTATGTACAAGAATATAATTACTATAATACTGCTCCTATGTACAAGAATATAACTACTATAATACTACCTTCCTATGTACAAGAATATAAACTACTATAATACTGCTCCTATGTACAAGAATATAACTACTATAATACTGTCTCCTATGTACAAGAATATAACTAGTATAATACTGCTCCTATGTACAAGAATATAACTACTATAATACTGCTCCTATGTACAAGAATATAACTACTATAATACTGCTCCTATGTACAGGAATATAACTATTATAATACTGCTCCTATGTACAAGAATATAACTACTATAATAGTGCTCCTATGTACAAGAATATAACTACTATAATACTGCTCCTATGTACAAGAATATAACTACTATAATACTGCTCCTATGTACAAGAATATAACTACTATAATACTGCTCCTATGTACAAGAATATAACTACTATAATACTGCCTCCTATGTACAAGAATATAAATTCTATAATACTGCTCCTATGTACAAGAATAAACTACTATAATACTGCTCCTATGTACAAGAATATAACTACTATAATACTGCTCCTATGTACAAGAATATAACTACTATAATACTGCTCCTATGTACAAGAATATAACTACTATAATACTGCCTCCTATGTACAAGAATATAAATTCTATAATACTGCTCCTATGTATAAGAATATCAGTCAGTTCTACTTTACAGCAGTTTGATGAATCTCCACCATTGTATCTTTAGTCTATTATTTGCTGTTACATCCGGTTCCTTGTCTCCCGTTCTTAACGCTTCACCCGTGATGAGAACTTTTTCCTTTTCTGATGTTTCTCTTCAATTCATTTTTTAATTACCTAATTACAGGGGGATAATCTAAGTCTGTTGGCGGTGATCTGTGTCCCGGGCAGCATGGAGCTGGTGAATAGCAGGAAGCTCCGATGCAATGGTCGTCCAGCCGTGAAATGAGACATAATATTATTGCTCAATAAACGTTCTCACCTCTTCCTTTACAGTTTATTGTCTTCTACAGTAATCACCAGACGTGAAGTGGAGGTCATCAGGTCCTGCTTATAACTACAGACTCTTAGCTAAGAACTATACTCATTGTACATTTGGTTTGGATTACTTTAATGTAATTCATTTGAAGAGTAAATCTCATTTTGTTCTGCAGGCCCCTGTCAGTGGAGTACATGAAGATTTGATGTCCCCTATTCTGGTGCCATGGTCTCTGGTCATTTCTGGAACCAGAAGATGCAAAGAAACCAGCTGTTTACACCAGATGCAAAATTAGTTGTAACTATTGTTGCTCTGGCCCTTTAAGAAGCCAGGCGTTAGTGCATGCACCTTGGAGTGGTGACCTCAGTAGTAGAGATGTGTCAAGGAGGATCAAAGAGGTGGTCAAGAGAGGGATTCTCTGAGGAGAACACAATGAGTCATGTAGTGTTACAGTGTATCAATAATGGATAATACCTCATACCCGGGATCAGCAACCTCCGGCGCTCCAGCTGTTCTGAATCCACGACTCCCAGAATTCTCCTTTCACTTCTATGGGAGTTATGAGAACAGCCAAGAAAGTGTGCATGCTGGGAGTTGTAGTTTCACAGCAGCTGGAGTGCCAGAGGTTGCTGATCCCTGCTTCATTCCAACTGACCTAAATTGTCTCCACAGCAGAATGCAGTCCCAGAGTGGTCCCTACATCAGGGCTCCGAGCAGCCTTGCCTATTGTTTAAAAACTCACCCGATGCCAGATCCAACTCCTCAGGTTCTTCTCGATCCATTCATAGACTAATCCGAGACATCTCCATCGACCTCTCCAAACAGCTTCATATTTTTCTTCCAGAGACAAATATCTGTGGTAACCTAAATAAACGGTGAGGACATCTGGAACTCCATCTGCACACGGAAATGTTCCTGTGTGACGACAGAACCTGTGATATCTGAGGAGCGTAGTATTCAGACAACTCTCCCGGCACATGGCACCATTTAAGGAGGAACTATAGATAGATACATAGGATGTGAATCCATAGAAAAGAAAAAAAAAACGATAATGCTGCAGCCATGTTTTAGTTCACACTGTTCTCTCTAATTAAAATGTTACTATCTGTTTCCTCCATTAAGAACCTTTTTATATAGCCCTTATTCTGCAGAGCTCCACAGAGAAGAGGTTCTAGGTGTTCCTCAGGAGAGGTCATCAATATCAGGCAGGAGGGGGGCTGACACCCGACACCCTCATCAATCAGCTGTTTCAGACAGCTACCGGTGATGGAGACGGTAGCAGACAACTCTGTCCACAGTGTAGTGGTCATGCCGTGGTACTGAAGCTCATTCATGTGAATGTGGGCTGAGCTTCAATAATGCTGCTGCTCGAAACGGTTAGGGCCAGGTGTCAGGATGCCACCAGTCTGATACTGAGGACCCATCCTGAGGACATTTGGGGTCATCTCCCCCCAGTCTTGCTTACTGGCCTTCCTTGTGAAATATCAGAGCTTTCTCGGGGCCAATCAAATGTCCCCTTCCCCTTAGAAGCTAAAAGACGTGATCCCTCCATCTCCCTCCTCGGTTGAGAAAGGACTTCCAGTGACCAGCGAGAGTTAAAGGGGTTACCCAAGACGATAAAAATGTCCCTGTGCTACTGCAAGTGCCACTGCCTTCTTGAACAGCTGATCATCGGTGGTCCCGGGTGTCGGACTCCCACTGAACAGATATGGATGACCTAGGTAGGTCATCAATATTAAAGTCTCGGAAAACCCCTTTAAAGGGTTTCTGCCACCAGAAATCACCCTATTAAACCAAGTGTCATTTGCAATGAGCAAATGACACTTGATGACAGTAATGTTAGTCTCATATTTCTCCGTCCAGCAGTTTAGCCAAAAAATACGTTTTTATAATATGCAAATGACCTCCCCTAGGTGCAGTAGGCGTGAACCTGCACCTAGGAGAGGCCATAATAACGCCTCTTACCACGCCTCCGTAGCGCTGATTGACAGGGCCGGGGAGCCAGCTCTTTCGGCTCCCGGCCCTGTACGATCCCGAAATCCCGTGCCTGCGCACTGCGGTAGTACATCCGCGCACGCGCGTTGAGAGCCGGCGGCCGCCCGGGTCCCGGCTCCTTCAACGCGCGTGCGCGGATGTACTACCGCAGTGCGCAGGCGCGGGCTGCCCGGCCTGTCAATCAGCGCTACGGAGGCGTGGTAAGAGGCGTTATTATGGCCTCTCCTAGGTGCAGGTTCACGCCTACTGCACCTAGGGGAGGTCATTTGCATATTATAAAAACGTATTTTTTGGCTAAACTGCTGGACGGAGAAATATGAGACTAACATTACTGTCATCAAGTGTCATTTGCTCATTGCTCATTGCTCATTGGTTTAATAGGGTGATTTCTGGTGACAGAAACCCTTTAATGAACATCAGAAGCACCATAACTAGTGGATTGTCGCACAGAACCAAGACGTGCACCATGAAAAGCAGCAAGGCCCATAGCTGACTCGCTGTCTATGCTTGTCTACGCCTGCCCCTGTCTGCAGAATAAATATATAGTATAAAAAAGGGAAAAAAATGGGAAGTGGGAAAAAAAAAATAGTAATAATAAACACATAAAAGCTGAATGTTGACAAAATCACCATCTGTCAATTTCAGAAAGCCGTACTCCTGGGATCTGCAGACATTACTCACTGATACATCACCACGTCCTAGACAAGTGATGAAGATGAACACCAACTGTAATCATGTGTTCTTCTGTATACCTTTTCCTTGAGTAAATATTACTAATAACAAAAATAATAATAATAATAATAATAATAATAATAATAATAATCAAATACTACTACAAAAAATGATAAAAATAATAATAAAAACTACCACTACTACTACTACTAACAATAATAATAAAAAAAATACTGTTACAAAAATGATGGTGATAATAATAATAATAATAATAATAATTCAAAGAAAAATGAGACCCTACTGCTATTACTCCTGTCACCCATGTCTAAAGCTCTAGACCCCAAGCAATTTAAATATATATTTAAATCTTTTTTTTTTTTTTTACTATTTTTACATTAAAAAAATATGTACAAAACAGCTAAAAAGAAGAAAAGATTTTAAAAAATTGGTATATTATTTTCAAGGTTGTAAATATTATGGTCATGAAGCTCCATATGGCGTCGGGTATTAAAGGGTTAATCACGTACAGTAGATTGCGGGAGTTGTTCTTGGAAGCGTCTTTGCGTCGTTATTGACAATTACTGCAGATAATCTTGCAGAAATGAGCCTCAGAGGGTTTGGAATGGTTTTGGCTGAAAACCCGGAGCTTGTACAATAAAATTGATGATGCTGCATCAATAAGCCAAACAGTTTCTCTGCCTCTTGCAGAGCGCGGCAACAAATGCGGTAATGTACGAGCAGACAACGCGAGCGCCGTAAATCTACCCAAGGATTTCCAATAAAACAGTGAAAAGAACCCGGTGTCCAGGGGAAGTGCTCGGAGCATGACAGATTCACAATCAGACACTACAAGAGATCTCCACTGATACCGAAGTCAGGAGATCGGATCCTGAGATCGGACACGTCAGGCGCTAAGACAACAAAATTCTCTGCAGTGAACCAAACTAAAGATTTCCGAATGAGACCTCATCAGCCGAAATATCCAAGATATTCAGAAACAATAAGAAGAACACATTCATCATCTCCATCTGTCGGTGTAACACAGATTCTCTATGTGTGATATTTCGTCTCTTTCTCAGATTTGCAGAACATATGGAAAAAGTTCTCAGACTCATTAAATGGGTCCTGTCTAGAGTTTAGCGAACGTGCTCGTAACGAGCATTGTACTGCTCGGATCCCCTGCGCTCGCATGGGCGCAGCCACCCGGATCCGTCCTGCTCACCCGACGGATCCGGATGCCTGCGCCCATGCGAGCGCAGGGGAACCGAGCAGTACAGTGCTCGTTATGAGCATGTTCGCTCAACTCTAGTCCTGTCACTTCAGAAAACGGTATTTATCATGTAGAGAAAGTTAGTACAAGGTAATTACTAATGTATTGTGATTCTCCATCTTGCCTCCTTTGCTGGCTGGATTCATCTTTCCATCATATTATGCACTGCTCGTTTCCATGGTTACAACCACTCTGCAATCTATCAGTGATTTGCAGTGACTGGGTTTGGGGTCGCCTAACCCTACACTGGGTCGAAGTGTCACCAGATATTACTGATCTCTACAAGGGATGGTAATGTAATGGCCCAGACTGGTATGTGTGCAGGTGTCGGAGGTATTTCAGTATTTCTATAGTTTTCTCCAGTCTAAAGGTAAAGGCCTGCATTCTGAAACTCTCCCTCATTCCTAGCTTTCCCTGTATGTGAGCTCAAAACACTTCCATCTGGTGTCTAAAGTTGGTATTCCACATTATACCTTATTGTCTATATTGCTGTACTCTCATTGGTTCCTTTTCATACCATTTATGTTATGGAGTGTGCTTGACCATGTGACCCCTCTGCTCCCTGTCAGCTGCCAATGACAGACCAGAGGTTGTAGCTAGTTCCAACCTCCTTTTTCTCTAGGGAGTGAGCTGGAATATTCCAGTTAGTTCTGGTTCTGCCTGAGACCAGAGAACAGTGCACATCTCTCCTGTGTACCTCAGCCATCCATTCAGGCCTGAGGCCTAGTTATTCAGCCATTATCATCACCAGCACAGTTAACCCAGACTGTATCCAGACAGCTGTAAGGATCATCACAGGTTCTTTCAAGTATTCAGTAGGACTACCTATATAAAGTTCCAGAACGTACTGTCTGACCTCTGAGGAGTTGAGGGTCACCCACTCAGGATCACTTCTACCCCGGCTTACACGTCCGGAAGGTTCATGCGTCTTCCACCTGGTCGCCAGAGTGCGAGGGCAGCGTCATTCTCTAAGTATTTCAAGTGCTCAATGTTCTTTAGTCATCTGTGCCTTACTCAGCTGAAAGGACTAATCTATTGGATCAGGTCTATAATTACTTTATTATACTACTACTACTCCTATCATCTCAAGTCAGCCTACAGCTAAGCTCTTAAAGCTACAGCGCATTGTCAAGCCACTCTACTCTACCGCTGTATCCATACCATCTAAACCTGGCTGTGTACCAGAGAGACTGTAAACTATATAACATCTTGGTTCCTGCATTAAAGCATGCGTGGAGGGTAACGGGAACAATCTTGCAGCCGGGCAACCCTGGGAACAAGGCCGCCATAGTAACCCTCGTGCCCGTGATATCACCCATGACAACCTTAAAGGTCCCCTGTCCCAGGATAGTACCCGTGTGCTGCAAAAGTAAGGCGTGGTGCACCCAAATGGGAGATAAGTCCAGAGAGCCAGGGTCTGCAGTAACCAGGGGGCTTCTTTACTGAAGGGATTCAGGTGCAAAACAATACAGGCGAGGCATAGGGCCGGCTTTTCCAGTCTCCTCCCGGTCAGAAGAAGGGGTTGATGTTGATGAAAGGCCTGAGCTAGCTGTCCCTCTCTCTCTCAGAAGGCTTGTATCCTGGTTAAGGACCCAGGTCTGTCACTCAGTAGTCCGAGTGGCTCTTTGGTCACAGGGCTGGTGACCCATCGTCTGTGGTTCAGCGTCCCTATCTCAGTGTCTTCTTCTGGTCACTCATGCAGGCTGGCATGTGTCTCCCCTCCAAGCACTGGCTACTAACTGCAGAACACTAGGGGCTCTGACCACTCTCCTTATATACCATTTCTAGCTGAACTAGAAGCTTCTAGTGGGAAGGGAGGAGTGGAGAAACTCAGCACAAACAGATACAATGTTACACTTTCCGTCTCTCATAGACTTACATTAGAGCTTCAATGATACTCAATGACATAGCAGATTTTCCAGACAAAAACAAAATTTCAGACATAACAACAGAGCTAAACCAGACATTAATAAGGTCAGACTGTCTGGTTTTGGTGGTAAACAAGTCTGGGTGTCTCCCTCCAAAATATGCTGTTCACTGATTACCAGCTTCTCATTCAAAGTCCTAACAGTTTCTCAGTAGTCATTAACCTTTTCCACAGCGCCATGTAAATACAGTGATAATGAACAGGATATATATCACTAAATATATATAATTCAGTAACACAGTATTAGGGTACTTTCACACTAGCATTTTTGCTGGATCTGGCAGGGTTCAGCAAAAACGCTTCCGTTACTGATAATACAACCACCTGCATCCATCATGAACGGATCTGGTTGTATTATCTTTAACATTGCCAGGACGGATCCGTCATTAACTCCTTTGAAAGTCAATGCGGGACTGATCCATTTTCTATTGTGTCAGACAAAACGGGTCCGTCCCCATTGACTTGCATTGTGGGTCATGACGGATCCGTCTTGCTCCAAATCCCCAGGACAGAAAGCAAAATACAACATGTTGCGGTTTGCTCTCCGGTCTGGGGACGCAACTAAACAGAACGGAATGTATTTTGAAGCATTCCGTTCTGTTCAGTTCTGTCCCCATTGACAATGAATGTGGACAAAACGTTTTTTTTTTTCTGGTATTGAGCCCCTATGACAGAACTCAATACCGGAGAACTCTAACGCTAGTGTGAAAGTAGCCTTAAACAGTATAAGTTAACCATTTCAAGAGAAAAGAAGTAAGAACTTTGCATAGGGGATAAAGGCAAATGTCCACAAATGACTAGTGTTCAGCGAGCACCTAAGCATAATGTTAGTCAATGAAACTAAACCTGGCACCCCCCACTCGGAAGAGGAGAGGGTGTCTGGTTAATAGAAAGAGGTCAGAAACGCGACTTCTCCTCTTTTACTCCTTTCAATCGTAAAATTATGCTAATTAACTGAATTTGTACACGTATAAATCAACATTACAGTGAATGCCAGCATTGCGCTCGAGTACACTCGGTGTTCGGCCGAACACTGAGCGGACCCAAACATAGGCATGCTCAGCCGAACAGCGAGTTCGGATGAGCATGCTCGCTCAACACTACAAATGACCAAATAAAAAAGTTCTCCCTGCTCCAAGTAACTAGAGGCAGTCGTGCTTGCACTCTATAGGAAAAGACGGCAACCTTTCTGGTGGCCCAGACTGTGGGAGTAGACATAGACAGACATGCACAGCAGTTCCCGTCCACATCGTATCTACAGTGCAGTCGTGACTGTGACACTTGATACAAGCCGTGTACAGTGAGGCACAAGAATGAATCCAGCCAGCAAAGGAGGCAACTTGGACAATTACAATACCTTAGGAAGAGTCTCGAATTAACTGTATGTACAGAATAAATGCTATTTACTGAAGTGATAGGACACCATTAATAGACCTGACAAGTTATTTCATATGTTCTGCTATCTGAAAAAGATATGAGCAGTATTATAGTAGTTATATTCTTGTACATAGGAGCAGTATTATAGTAGTTATATTCTTGTATATAGGAGGCAGTATTATAGTAGTTATATTCTTGTACATAGGAGCAGTATTATAGTAGTTATATTCTTGTACATAGGAGCAGTATTATAGTAGTTATATTCTTGTACATAGGAGGCAGTATTATAGTAGTTATATTCTTGTACATAGGAGCAGTATTATAGTAGTTATATTCTTGTACATAGGAAGCAGTATTATAGTAGTTATATTCTTGTACATAGGAGCAGTATTAATAGTAGTTATATTCTTGTACTATAGGAGGCAGTATTATAGTAGTTATATTCTTGTACATAGGAGGTTAGTATTATAGTAGTTATATTCTTGTACATAGGAGCAGTATTATAGTAGTTTATATTCTTGTACATAGGAGCAGTATTATAGTAGTTAATATTCTTGTACATAGGAGCAGTATTATAGTAGTTATATTCTTGTCTTGTATATAGGAGGCAGTATTATAGTAGTTATATTCTTGTACATAGGAGCAGTAATTATAGTAGTTATATTCTTGTACATAGGAGCAGTATTATAGTAGTTATAGTCTTGTAATATAGGAGGCAGTATTATAGTAGTTATATTCTTGTACATATAAGTATTATAGTGTTATAGTCTGTACATAGGAGCAGTATTAGTAGTTATAATTCTTGTACCATAGGAGTAGTATTATAGTAGTTATATTCTTGTACATAGGAGTATTATAGTAGTTATATTATTGTACATATGAGCAGTATTATAGTAGTTATATTCTTGTATATAAAAGTACATAGTAGTTATATTCTTGTCATAGGAGCAGTATTAAGTAGTTATATTCTTGTACATAGGAGCAGTATTATAGTAGTTATATTCTTGTACATAGGAGCAGTATTATAGTAGTTATATTCTTGTACATAGGAGCAGTATTTAGTAGTTATATTCTTGTACATAGGGGCAGTATTAGTAGTTATATTTTGCCATAGGAGGCAGTATTATAGTAGTTATATTCTTGTACATAGGGCAGTATTATGTAGTTATATTTTGTACATATGAGCAGTATTATAGTAGTTATATTCTTGTACATTATTTAGTATTTTATATTCTTGTACATAGGAGCAGTATTATAGTAGTTATATTCTTGTACATAGGAGCAGTATTATAGTAGTTATATTCTTGTACATAGGAGGCAGTATTATAGTAGTTATATTCTTGTACATAGGAGGCAGTATTATAGTAGTTATATTCTTGTACATAGGAGGCAGTATTGTAGTTATATTCTTGTACATAGGAGCAGTATTATAGTAGTTATATTCTTGTACATAGGAGGCAGTATTATAGTAGTTATATTCTTGTACATAGGTATTATAGTAGTTATAGTATTATAGTAGGAGCAGTATTATAGTAGTTTATATTCTTGTACATAGGAGCAGTATTATAGTAGTTATAGTCTTGTACATAGCATAGTAGTTAGGCAGTATTATAGTAGTTATATTCTTGTATATAGGAGCAGTATTATAGTAGTTAATAGTCTGTATAGGAGTAAGTAATTATAGTAGTTATATTCTTGTACATAGGAGCAGTATTATAGTAGTTATATTCTTGTACATAGAGCAGTATTATAGTAGTTATATCTTGTACATAGAGGCAGTATTATAGTAGTTATATTCTTGTACATAGGAGCAGTATTATAGGTAGTTATATTCTTGTACATAGGAAGCAAGTATTTAGTAGTTATATTCTTGTACATAGGAGCAGTATTATAGTAGTTTATATCTTGTACATAGGAGCAGTATTATAGTGTTATATTATTGTACATAGGAGGCAGTATTATAGTAGTTATATTCTTGTACATAGTATTATAGGAGTTAGGCAGTATTATAAGTAGTATTATAGTAGTCTTGTACATAGGAGCAGTATTAAGTAGTTAGTGTACTTTGTACAGTATTATAGTAGTAGTTATAGTATTCTTAGTATATTCACATAGGAGCAGTATTATAGTAGTTATATTCTTGTACATAGGAGGCAGTATTATAGTAGTTTATATTCTTGTACATAGGGGTATTATAGGCTTGTACATTATAGTAGTTATATTCTTGTACATACAGTACAGTAGTTATAGTAGTTATAAGTTCTTGTACATAGTGAGGTATATTATAGTAGTTAATTCTTGTACATAGGAGGCAGTATTATAGTAGTTATATTCTTGTACATAGGAGGCAGTATTATAGTAGTTTATTCTTGTACATAGGAAGCAGTATTATAGTATTATATTTTACATAGGAGCAGTATTATAGTAGTTATATCTTGTCTAGGAGCAGTATTATAGTAAGTTATATTCTTGTACATAGGAGCAGTATTATAAAGTTAATTCTGTACATAGGAGCAGTATTATAGTAGTTAATATTCTTGTACATAGGAGCAGTATTATATAGTATATTCTACTAGGAGATAGTGCTATATGTAGATATGTTCTAGTACATAGAGCAGTTATAGTAGTAGTATCTTCTTGTACCATAGGAGCAGATTATAGTATTATATTCTTGTACATAGGAGTAGTTTATGTATATTTCTTGTACATAGAGCATATTATAGTAGTTATATTCTTGTACATAGGAGCAGTATTATAGAGTTATAGTGCTGTAATAGGAGCAGTATATAGTAGTTATATTCTTGACATAGAGCAGTATTATAATATTATATTAATTGATATAGGAGGTTTGTAGAAGTTATATTCTTGCAAGGAGCAGTATTATCGTAGTTAATTCTTCTACATAGGAGCAGTATTTAGTAGATATATTCTTGTACATAGGATCAGTATTATAGTAGTTATTTCTTGTACAGTACAGTATTATAGTAGTTATATTCTTGTACATAGAGCAGTAGTATAGAGTTATATTCTTTACATAGAGCAGTATTTAGTAGTTATATTACATAGGAGCAGTTATAGTAGTTATATTCTTGTACATAGGAGCAAGATTATAGTATTATAATTCTTGTACATAGAGCAGTATTATCGTAGTTATATTTTGTACATAGGCAGTATATATTGTTATTTTTGTACGTAGGAGCAGTATGTAGTTATATTATTACATGGGAGTGTTATGAATTGTTCTTGTACATGAAGCAGTATTATAGTATTATATTCTACATAGGAGCAGTATTATAGTCGTTATATCTGTACATAGGAGGTAGTTTAGTAGTTATATTCTTGTACATAGGAGCAGTAATTATGTAGTTATGTTCTTGTACATAGGACAGTATTATAGAGTTTTATTCTTGTACATAGAGCAGTATTATAGTAGTTATATTCTTGTACATAGGAGCAGTATTAGTAGTATTATATTTCTTGTACATAGGAGCAGTATTATAGTAGTTATATTCTTGTACATAGACAATATTATAGTAGTTATATTCTTGTACATAGAGCAGTATTATAGTAGTTATTTCTTGCATATAGGAACACAGTATTAAATTATATTCTTGACATAGGAGCAGTATTATAGTATTATATTCTGTACATAGGCGATAAGTTATATCTTGTACATAGAGCAGTATTATAGTAGTATATTCTTGTACATTGAGCATATTATAGCAGTTATATTCTTGTACCTAGGAGCAGTATTATAGTAGTTATATCTTATACATGGAGCAGTATTATAGTATTTATATTTATTACATAGAGCAGATTATAGTAGTTATATTATTGTACATAGGAGGCAGATTTATAGTAGTTTAGTCTGTCATAGAGCAGTATTTAGTAGTTATATTCTTGTATATATCTTGTACATAGGAGCTTGTACATAGTATATAGTAGTTATTTCTTGTATAGGACAGTATTATAGTAGTATATTCTGACATAGGACAGATTATAGTAGTTATATTCTTGTACATAGGACCAAAGTATTATAGTTATTATTGTACATAGGAGCAGTATTATAGAGTTATATCTTGTAATAGAGCATATTATAGTAGTTATATTCTTACATAGGGGCAGTATTATATGTTAGTATATAGTAGTTATATTCTTGTTCATAGAGTATTATAGTAGTTATATTTCTTGTATATAGTAGATAGGAGCATATTATAGTAGTTATAATTCCTTGTCACAGGAGCAGTATTATAGTAGTTATATTCTTGTACATAGGACAGTATATAGTAGTTATATTCTTGTAATAAGACATTTATAGAGGCCAGTATTATAGTAGTTATATTCTTGTACATAGAGGTATTATAGTAGTATATTCTTGTACAGGAGCAGATTATAGTAGTTATATCTTGTCATAGGAGCAGTATTAGTAGTTATACTTACATTGGAGCAGTATTATAGTATTATATTCTTACATAGGAGGCAGTAATTATAGTAGTTATATTCGTACATAGTACATAGTGTTAGGATAGTATTATAGTAGTTATATTCTTGTACATAGGAGGCGTATTATAGTATTATATTCGTACATAGGAGCAAGTAGTTTATTCTTGTACATAGTAGTAATATATAGTATATATTCTTGTACATAGGAGCAGTATTATAGTATTATATTCTTGTACATAGGAGCAGTATTATAGTAGTATATTCTACATGTACATAGGAGGCAGTATTATAGTAGTTATATTATTATAGTAGTTATATTCTTGTACATAGGAGCAGTATATAGTAGTTTATATTCTTGTACAGTAAGTATTATATTCTTGTACATATCAGTATTATTAGTATATTCTGTACATAGGAGCAGTATTATAGTAGTTATATTCTTGTACATAGAGCAGTTAGTATTATAGTATTAGTAGTATATTCTTGTACATAGGAGGCAGTATTATAGTAGTTATATTCTTGTACATAGGACAGTATTATAGTAGTTATATTCTTGTACATAGGAGCAGTATTATAGTAGTTATATTCTTGTACATAGGAGCAGTATTATAAGTAGTTATATTCTTGTACATAGGAGCAGTATTATAGTAGTTATATTCTGTACATAGGAGCAGTATTATAGTAGTTATATTCTTGTACATAGGAGCAGTATTATAGTAGTTATATTCTTGTACATAGAGCAGTATTATAGTAGTTATATTCTTGTACATAGGAGCAGTATTATAGTAGTTATATTCTTGTACATAGGAGCAGTATTATAGTAGTTATATTCTTGTACATAGGAGTATTATTATAGTAGTTATATTCTTGTACATAGGAGCAGTATTATAGTAGTTATATTCTTGTACATAGGAGCAGTATTATAGTAGTTATATTCTTGTACATAGGAGGCAGTATATATAGTAGTTATATTCTTGTACATAGGAGCAGTATTATAGTAGTTATATTCTTGTACATAGGAGCAGTATTATAGTAGTTATATTCTTGTACATAGGAGGCAGTATTATAGTAGTTATATTCTTGTACATAGGAGCAGTATTATAGTAGTTATATTTCTTGTACATAGAGGCAGTATTATAGTAGTTATATTCTTGTACATAGTATATATAGTATATTCTTGTACATAGATATTAAGTGTTATATTCTTGTTCATAGGGCATATTATAGTAGTATATTCTTGACATAGAGCAGTATTATAGTAGTTATATTCTTACATAGGAGCAGTATTATAGTAGTTATATTCTTGTACATAGGAGCAGTATTATAGTAGTTATATTCTTGTACATAGGAGCAGTATTATAGTAGTATATATTCTTGTACATAGGAGCAGTATTATAGTAGTTATATTCTTGTACATAGGGCAGCAGTATTATTAGTAGTTATATTCTTGTACATAGGAGGTATTATAGTATTAATTCTTGTACATAGGAGCAGTATTATAGTAGTTATATCTTGTACATAGGAGCAGTATTATAGTAGTTATATTCTTGTACATAGGAGCAGTATTATGTAGTTATATTCTTGTACATAGGAGCAGTATTATAGTAGTTATATTCTGTACATAGAGCAGTATTATAGTAGTTATATTCTTGTACATAGGAGCAGTATTATAGTAGTTTATATTCTTGTACATAGGAGCAGTATTATAGTAGTTATATTTTGTACATAGTATTATAGTAGTTATATTCTTGTTACATAGGAGCAG